>JABASH010001093.1:0-29581 GCA_019776445.1 Tomocerus maximus
AATATTTATCAATGAGAATTAGCAGTTGACCATTAGAAAATGAATATAATATACAATATTATTAAAAAGTAATTATGCAGATCCTCGGTAATTTACACGCATCTTTATAGCATGCTATTCAAGTTCTTCATGATATTAATAGTATAATATCTTGTAGAAGGTTCAGAAAAACGATTCTGACCACCAGACAGCTTAATTTAAATAATGCATTCAATATTAATTCAGATTTGTATATAGGTATTTGCAGATAGGTATTGATTATTCATTAAGATGTCCACGTTCCACAATATTACTACAGGTGGAGATAGTATTAAAACATTACATAACATACTTCCAGGTAATATGCATTTCGTGGGAAGTGTAACTGGTAGCAGTCTATAACCCACAGTATATAAATTTAGTAAAAGTATCATCATCCAGCAAAAATGTTTACACTTAATTGTAAAAGTATTTTGATTTGATGTACTGACAGACTTTAATTAATAAAAAGTAAGCCTGTCTTAATTATCAATAAGCGAATAAATGTGAAAAGATGAAAAATATTTTGGAGCTTTTGTTGTGAGCGTCAGTGGCCTTGAGTGGGGATGGAATTGAACAGCATTCCAAAGACGAACGATGGATATCAGAGCGGAACAGTTGTTGTCAGATCATATTGTAAAACTAATAGTTATATTGAGTGATCAGGACGAATCAGCGAACCAGATAGGTTGATTAGACATTTTAGTAAGTGCATAAATTAAATTAGATTATGTTGAAAAATGTAGGTGCTCGTTGAATCACATTCGTCTGTTTGCTAATTATATGTAAGAAAAGAGGTTCTCTGCACAGCAGTACACAACTTCACCATAGCCTTTTCTAAATGATTGCCTTGTAAGCTGTTAAGTTAAGATAACACGAGCAGAGAGATTTAAATAATATAATGTGAATTAGATAGCATTAAGAGAGAGAGCTGACAACAGAACAAACTTGGATTGGATTTCAAACTTTTGCCATTTTGTTATAATGGTAATGGAATGGATGCTTTTGATATCAACCAGCCTCTGTAGTTGTTTTGTTTATGAGAGAAAAGCTATCAACTTATTTCCTTGGATGAAAATTAACAAGTGAGGCAAGTTGAGCTGACCAAAGGCAGGCAGTCTACATCAACAAGTAAAGGGATCCAGGTTCTACTCTACTTCAACTTCCATAAACAGCTTACATTCTCAATCCTAAGTAGTATATCCTATATCAACCAAATCAAAATTCGCAACACGCATCCAGAATTATATCTAGCCACTTATATTTTTGTCCAACCCAACATCATCAATAGATGAACTATCACGGTACTTACTCAAAATCTAAACTTAATTTAGCCTCTGAATTTTTAAAACTAAGTAGTTAGCATATCTGTCCATTTTTTACTCTATTAGAACATCCATATTATTATTTACTGGTTCGTTTAACTTCTTCATTAGCAACCGGAAGTGCATTTTATATAAAATTGATAATAAATCTTAAATATTACATTTAAAAATCATATTTTGTTGGTGCTTATGATATGCTAAGACGTTTTTCGTAAATAATTTCAGGATGTAAAATTAGAAAGAACAATACAGTAAATATTTCCTATTCCTTTAACAGTTCGTCAAATCAAAAATGACTTAATTTTTTAAAAGTTATATTTCAATTTCTAAGATCTAAGGTTTGGAGTACAGATAGCTTTCGTATTAAACAGTTTTTACGATTAGGAATACGAATTGGGGAAATGGGTCAAACAGTAAATATTTTTCCGATATGGTAATCTTAAATCCTCCCTTTTAGGAGATTGAGTCATGGTGCCTAAAAAGGGATGAAGGATGGATTGATTTGTCTTTGTTTAAGACTCTATGACTTCCTACTGTTTTGATTATAATTGATAGGATGTGCACGTGGAAAAATTTTTATTTCGGAAGCAAAGAACAAGTTATTAAAAAGTAAGAGTGAAAAGATTTCGTGGCTATGCACCTAGAAATGCATAGAGTAGTAATGCGGAACTCGGGAACGGTATCTCATTGTATTTGTGTTGTGTAGTTATTTAAAAGGTAATATATTTATGAGGGTGTTCCATTAGGGCAAGATGAGACCATTTGGAGAAATGCTTTTTACTGTAGGCAAAGAATCAATAGAACGGATAAAAATAAGATAGTAAATAATATCAAAGTAGACACTCGTTTAACTTGGCTGGTTGGTGTGATGAGAGTGAGAGTGAAACTGCAACTACTACTTACTACATACCTGGTATATGCATCACACAGATATTTTTACATTTTGACTATCTATACATATTATGCACATTTTTATTGCATACACAGGTAGCGTAGGTATTACACATTTTCGTTCACTCACCTTCTCTACGTCTTAGTCAACAATGCATATTATGCTATTCAAACATATTATATATGTACTTGCTATACATTTATATGTGTACTTGCTATACATACATAAGATTATGTACTATGAATAATAAGGCAGCTGTTTCAACAGAGTTTGTTGTTGTATCTATCATATCCTTGCACTTGACTCTATTATTACAGACAGATTCACTATCCGCATCCCTCCCTAGTCTTCTGTCAGATATAAACGTAGCATTAAAATTGTTGCACTCGTTTTGTTGTTGTGACTTTTCTGTAGTAAGACTTATATCCAAAGAGGACGATTCTCTATACAGGTGCACTGTCTGCAATACTCTATACTCGAATCAGTTATGGATGTAGGCGTAGGCATCCTCGATGCTACAATTGTCTTTATTGGTACGTTATTCTGCATTGCATTTATTGCATGCGTGTACCAGTCTCATAAAACTAAAAGGAGGAATTGTCTTCTGCTCTCTTAAGGACTAATTGCCTACATCATAATTCTCTGGCTCTGCTAGAGAAGTTTCATTGAAAGGAAATTAGTCGTCGGATCGCTATAGGAAATATTATTTATTCGTGTATGCGGTAATAATCAATCCCTAGATACACTCATATTTCCTTAGGTCTATGTCATGTCCTAGTAATTCTGGGGTCATGATCATGAGCACAGCAAAATTAAAGCATATTTATAATACTCATTTAATTCGGAATACAAATGGGCATTTTTCAAGGGAAGGACAATTTTATGGATGGAGATACGAGTTTATTCATATAAGTAGGATAAGATAGGGAAGAAAAAGAGCTGTTTTGATTTGTTTCAAAGAAAGTGAGAACGTGTAATGTGATGTGGATTATTGACAACATTCTAGCATTAGGATCATGTACGAATGATAATTACACATTACCTACCCTTAAGTTAGTCTCATTTGATACATAAGGAGGACAGAGATTAAACAGCATTATGCACACACTGATAGATATAAGAACTTATTAGGTGTGCGAATCATCTTTTGCAGATAGTAAGAAAACCTAGACATACTTATTTACTTAGCAAGCCATGGCAGAGATAAGTGAAGGTAGCTTTCCATGTTTATCTCGGCTTCATACATACAAAGTCGTGATAGGGATAAATTTCTACAGAGTCGTGTAGTGTTGGTTCAGGACTATATAAGTACATTGGGCTATTTGGTACTTGAGAAGACTGCATAGGCATATAAGAAACCAGTATATTTGCGTATATAGTATTGCGAATTGTTGAGATTGATAGAATCTAACACTACTTATTGCTAATACTTAATCTAGTGGAAGGAAAAGAGCGAAAGGAGATCAATGCGGGGAGAAGTTTGGTTAAGTTAAGCTGATTGTGAGTAGACGACGAGACTGGAAAAGCAAAGCCAGGGATGGGGAACCGGTTTGAAATTTTTGTGGTTAAATAAAAATTGACACCTCATAAAAGTTCATAATAAAAGTAGCAGCAAGAAACTATCTAGCTATGTATCTATGTATGAACATCGTTTCTAACTTTGCATTATTGTGTTCCATGCCAATGCAATATCTTTCGTTGACTTATGCAATACTTATTACAATTAGACTTCGGGAAAGTGAAGTCAACGCAATGCTAATACGTAAATTGACGATACATTCATATGCATTTATACAATACATTGATTGTATAGCCAGCCATGTACAGACTCATCTTACTGTCTATGTGCAGGTATACCTGTGTACATAGTGACATTGCACTAGTATACAGTAAAATAGCACCTGAATTTTGTATGCGACTACACAGACATCTATATGGCATACATAATACATCTTCTGCACACAATACTAACCTACCTACATAATATATTATTACGTCGAGATCCAAATAATGCTGTGGCCACGGGTTGGTTTAAAACAATCTAAGACCTACTCTGTCCTGCATCTATGTAGACGCAACTGAAACTGACAGTGATAATGTATTATGCAGTCTTAGTCAGTAAATAACGAAACAATAAGAAACAATTATCCACGGGATAAAAAAGCAAAATCTAACTAAGAATACTTACAAATCTTTAGAAACTGCATGGGTATTAGTGTTTATACATTACCTAGGTGGGTTGGTCAATATTAGTTTACTACCTACATGAAATTACATGCATACCTATGGCAGATTGCTGAATTTCTCTGCCGAATTAGGTGCGGAATTCATCAGTGCGTTAAATAGCTAGATAATTATCGGTGATTTGACTCCCTCTGATAATCTGTAAAATATTATAATACATGAATACTAATACTACCTATCATAGCTACACATTTCATGGATGGATGAACAGGATAGAACATCGCTGCATTACGTGTTAGCATGTATTCAGCAAATAATTGTAATAGGCAGACATTTACATCGGAATCAAGAGAGTTGAGTTAATGAAGTCAACTGACTGACAATGAGTGGACTGATGAAATGATTGAAATGAGAATGTTGTTTTGACTAGGCTGGCCTTGTCTGCCGTTGGATTAGGCTCATCTCCTGCCTGCGAATCCTTAAATAATGAAACTGACTCTCAATAACGAAACTGACTCTCAATAATGAAACTGACCATAAGCTCAATTGTGTAGTGAGTGTGTGCTGATCTGATACTTGTCTTACTTTTAGTCTTTTTTCCTACATTTACATTGATTTAGCACGCCTTGTGTTATAATTCTGTATCATCTTCGATATCATCATGTTGTACGTACTTAGTAGGTACCTACTTGCATACATTATCGCTCTGTGTAATACATATTATACAACTTTCTGCGTGTACTTGTCTACTGTGTACTTGTTCTCTTGTCCTCCGCTCATCTCAACACTAAATCTCCTCCATACTCAGCTACTTATAGTAGTCATCTTATCGTCTCCTCACTCTTACCAGAATTGCTACTTGACATTCGCCTGACTATCAACCGACCCTTGCACAATGCACTTTAATCTTTCCCTATTCCCTCTATCTACTAAGTAGTAGGCATCTATTTATATTCAGACAGATATACCTACTACAAGCAATGTAGCACCACTTAAATAAAAAAGAAAGCCAACCCAACTGGAGTCTTAGGTACTGACTTTAAATATAGAATCTTGTCTGGTGTCAATGTATTAATGTTCTTGTATATTAAATACCTATGTATGCTTTCAATTGAGAATCTATTGATCTGTACTCTGGATAACAATTTGTGGAAGCTAAAACAGGCCCATCAAAAATGCATTTTCCTTAATGCTGTCATAGTCTGACTATACAAAAGTTTAGATAATCTTTGTCAGGTATTAAGAATTGTTCTAATGGTGATAAGACTGTCATACACAAAAATCAATTGGTAGAAACCTTTTGCATATATTCTATTAAAAATGGTGTATAGTGTAGGTATATATTGTTCCAACAGATTTCGCGCAAAAGTTGGCCTAGCTTTTTTCAATCTCCATTGCAAATAAAAAGTTAAATCGCGGATTGAAACTCCATAAATGCAATGGAGACATTATATTATGGGGAACAACAGTTTCTATAGTATACCTGCGCCAGCAGGTACAATTAATCACAACTGATTGCTGACTACTTACATTTCAAGAGAGTAAAAGTTAAAGCCACTAACATTCAAATCCTTTTACAAAAGATCTTTTTCCAAGTTGTTGACTTTGTATGGGTTTTATACCTGTTACTTCAGATAGAATTAACTTTAGTCATGCAAATGACAAGTTTATGTCTGCGGTGTATACCCACGTACCCATTTCTATTTAATTGATCCCCTTTATGGAACATCTACAGTATTCCTTCATATGCTAGTCCTCACTTAATTACCACATAACTTACGATAAAGATATTGGACTGGGGCGTCAATAGGCGTGAGTAATTTTATTATACGCATTTCGGATAAGAATTTAAATTTCATTAATTGGGAAATGAAAAGTTTTAGTATACAGATTAAGATTGAAGTTCAGTAGACAGTATTGGTAAAAATATGTTCAATGGCATACGGATGTGCTTGCGGAAAGCAACTGCGCACATCAGTGTGTATCAATTAATACGGAATAATGCAATATAAATGGATAGCAAAGACAATAGAATGGACATGATAAAATTCCCTTGTAAACCTTAAAGCTAAGTTAGTAAGTAATTACAGCAAATAAAGTTGCCTGTGGACATATGCAAATGCTACTGAAGTATTGTCATGTCATTGTCATGCTAGAGATAGAGGAACACCACCTTCTATAAAAGACGATCTGTTTGTTGTATACCAATATTATGTAAGGCTGCTGCTAATAGAATATACTTAGCAGAGTTCTGATAAGTAAAATGAAAAAGAAAGCTCTACTTTTGCATGAATTGCTACTTACTACTATTACCATAATAAGCTGTTTTACATTTGTATTGTTGCTGAAGTTGTTTATAAGAACGACTGGACATTCTGACTGTGATACAATTGAATTGATATGCCATACATCGAACTCAAACTGCCCACTGCTCAACCTTTATGTAAAATGATGCTCATAATAGCGCATTGTACATTTATATGTGTACACATATAATATATGTGCCTCTTTTGTCTAGATAAACAAATACTTTATTGTCTGCTGCTACATTACACAAAATACCTACTTACATCAATACTTGTATGAATTGAATAAATTACTGAAAAGTTTTTGAACTGATTGTGAACAGTCTTTGCTTTTCAGCAAGTTGACTTAACCTGCTGGAATCTTCTTTGGTGGCTGAAAAGGTGCATTTAATTATGTTTTCTCTCTCTTGACTGCCTTAAATCATTTGTGATGGGAGTACTGGTAATTTTGGAAGGACATACAATTTCTCAATTTATTAGCTTCCCCATGCGAAGTCTTAATTCCATAGTCATTCATAAGTGATGATTTAATAATGAAAAGGTATCCGTAAAAGGCATACTATGCACAAAATGGTCATCAAAATAATGAGTACCTACATAACTATGATAATAATTGTGGTACTGATTTCTGGCGAAATTATTATCATTTCAATTTGACCACTATTTGGCAGATGGAAAGATTGATTAGGAGTTGTAGCAAGTTCCAATTTGTGATATCCAATAACTATGCTATGTAGGTATTTAAAAAAAATTGGGATTAAATACCTAGTCGTCTAACTTATTGTTAGAGTGAGACATAATGACGGACTAAGACAAGTCCAGAGTTTAGTTATGTTATGTTAATGTTCGGGATGGGCTAGGGGAGAAGTCAGTCGACGAGTCGGATTGTTACAAGAGAGTCCAGTGCAGAACGACGGGATTGTAAATTAATTTAATAATGCTATATAATTTAGTGGTTGTTCATATGCAGAGTTAGTGCTGCTGAGGTGTAACTTGAAACTCGAGCTTCGTCATTTCTTTGAAGGTTCTGAACAACATTTAACTCGCTTAGGACCACCGTGGCTGATCAGGCTGTTTTCTATCGTTTGGATGTTATGGTTATAATGATCATGAAACGGAATGAATGCCCAATACAATTAACAATTGAGCTCTTGCCTTAAGTAGATTGATTTGTTTCCTCGAGATTATTTTTTTACAGTTTAACAATGCATAACATATTTAGTAAGAGCTATAATCGGGCAAAAGACGTCATAAAATCCTCCTTATAATAAATATTCAATGGAAAGGCTTGTACTATTCCCGAAGTTATACACACAAGTCAGACACTGACATGAAATGTATTAAATAGTAGATAATAGAATAACATAAAACAGTGTGGTAGTAAGTATTCAGCAAGACAAATTGCGAATTAAATGGGCTATAAGTATTGAAATTCAATATTCATGATTCTGAAGGGGAATGAATTAATGAATTAATGAAAGAGGAGTCGCATCACACTATAAATTAATAGGGATGTCCCAGTAGTAAAGCTTGTGTGGCTCTGTTTCATTTAAATGATTTTTCCTCACCACTCGGCATAATCTGGATCAGGATCCACAGTCTAGTCACCTCCACACCAGACAAGTCCTCATGCATAATTACTGGCAATGAGATATCTGTAATTGTTTGGAATTTCATCTTGCTACCGATAAATAAATACGCAAGTTATAATCAAAATACATTCTGCTGCAATTTGCATATTATACCGTGCTAATAAATTATACACTTATCTGTACTTTCTTATCCATGTTATCCGCCTGCTATATATATATATATTGTAAATATATTCCTACTATAAAGCTGTAGTGAACAATATGTCGATATTACACGTACAAGTTTCAGCTGTGTGATAGATGCAGCCAGAAGAACCGAAATGAATAATGATTCTAATATGCAAATGAATGCCATGGTACGGTTGCTTCCGGCGAACTTGCAACAGAAGCAAAACTAACCAACCTCTCTAACTTTCAAATAATATCTGTCTATGCAGCGCAATTCGTTCTTTTGTAAGTGCATTGAGCCACATCACAACAAAACAATATTTGTCTGTATGCACATAAATAAGTACTTAGCAAGCCAATACTATTCGAAAGTTCACTTCAGTCCGTCAAATCCAATCCAGTCGGTTTTTTTATTTCTCTCCCGATGAAGACAATAAGACAACTTTCCCGATAGATTGGATCAAACTGGGATACCCAGGCACAATGGTGTCTTGTTTCTCTTTTTTGTGTAGATATCATGAACAAGTAGTATTATAATAGAATTTTCAAAGGATCCCCCAGATTCCTCTCTGCCTTTGACTGATACATCTGCAATTGTAATTAAGTTAAAAAACACATTTCGTAGCTACTATCTAATAATCGAAAAGAATGACATAAAAAAGCTCCGGTTATTCTCTGTATGGTGTGCATTTCCAGATTGTTGAAGCATCTTGTGCAGGAGTTTAACAGCTCGAGAGTGAGTAGGGGTAATGTTTCTACTGGCTTTCATACGAAGTGATAATGAGATTAATTTTACATTGTGACACGACCACTTTGATGTGGAAAGGCTTGAAAATCATGTCTATAATTATTATTTAGCTATGAGCAAGAGAATGTGGAATTTCGGTAGTGGAGAGGAGAGATAAATGCTCCTAGCATTGTTACTGGTAGTTTAGACTGTACATGATCATAATATTGTATAATGTTATCAATCCTCTGTACTTAACCAACTTGAATAATAGCGAATGCATATACATATTTGTGCATTGTATGTGTCAGTGCTTAGCTACCTTGTCTGTTCGACTGCTTCTTGTTAGTTAAAACTGCATATGAGATTTCCATGTGAATTCTAATTAGATGTTTTAATCGTGTGGGATAGTTGTGTATTCTACCTAACTGGTTTTCTCATTTATTGACAAAACGAGAATGCTACTTGTGGTCATGGCTGAGCATGGAGTCGTTTAGTTACAGTTTCATTCCCTACACACACTCAATCTACCCAGGAATAATAATATTCAGATATGAATTTTAATCCATTGATTGCGGCTGTCAGCATTTGAATAATATTTCCTTTTTGGAAGACGCAGAGAGACAAGAAATATTAAATGGCTGTACAAACTTTAGATGCATTTTTAAATCTATCTTATTTATTACTTTAATAATGGATATTGCATGGCATGATCTGTAGAAATAACACTAATAACGGTTATCCACACAAAATGGGCAAGGTAAACGAATTAAATTTTTTATTTTATCCTACTAACAAACCAAGTAATCGTTTATGCTTTATACTGCCTGCTATACTTATTTCAAATAGATCCATTATAAATATTTACTTTAACATGCTCAACTATTACGCTCACTTGTATGCATTCAAATTCCTATTTCATTCTGCTCTATAACATTTCATCTGCAAGTAAATTGCTTTTGTATAATGTTTTTTATTATTTTAAATTGCTACAGTCAATTTAAATTAACTTGGTCTTCTTTCTTTCCTTAAAATTGGTTTTAGAATAACACGACTTGCAGTAAGATGTGAAAATTTTTATATGCAAGAAGGATAACTTAATTTTTAGTATATTATTAACTTATGGTATATATGGAGTAGAAATGCCATTATGTTGTGTACGTTCTTTAGATGCATTTTGTGTGCATTTCATGAAATCTTAAAATGCAGAAATGAATTGACGGTGGAATTTTTGTATTTTTAATTGCAGTCATATATATCTGGATCTATTTATTTTAATAAAAGTTGAAAAACAATTGTAATAGCATTAATGCCGACACTGAGCAATAATAATTAACATTACACTATGAGACGCCACTTCAGTATATATTTAAGTACTACACAAGTCTACAGTACAACTAATTCTTGCTGCTAACATTTAAGTAGGTAAAAGTTGCGTTTGAGTCGATTCGGATTACCACAGGGTCATGTTTAACAAAGATTAGTCCAACTGCCACAAATAATGACACAATATGTTGACAATATTTTGTAGGAGTGAATTGGCTGTGGATATCGTGTATTATTGTGTATCTGTTTTGCCTAAATTGGCAATGATGTTCTTTGTTCATAGAAATAAATGTTGACAATGATAAAGATAACAACAATGTATCATAATTAAAATAACGATAATAAAGTATTTGAGGGGCAAGCTTGGTTAAAGCTCGGCTATAGTATCACAGTCTTGACAATGATTGGTTAAAATATTTAACATCCGCACTACAGTAATTAGTGGTAAACTAATTAGGTTGAATGAAATTAATGAACTACATAATGCCACTTTCTCAATTATATACACCAGTAATATACATCATATAATACATATTTGTATAAACAACTATAAAAACTTAAACTCAAAAATAATTACGCTTGTACATTTTTACGAATCGTATATAAATTACAAACAACCTCAGAAAAACTTACACTCTTACAGACTCACGTTAGGTACGATTACACAACTTGATACCCAACAGTCACGACGATGAAATGCAGATGCACTCGTCGCCACTTCTATTCTAAATACTTAAGGTGTCATCTGCTCCCTTCATCATTGAATAAGTTCATTGCGTTTTCTCAGCCCACGAAATATTCATGCAGTTTCTATGAAATTCACAAGTGCTGATAATAAGCATTTTGGTATGGATTGAACTGATGCTCATGACGGTAAGCCACCTAAATAGTACCAATATTATATTATACTCCAATGGTACCCGATACCCATTAATTTTAAAGCTTTTGACAAATCCCTACATATTTTGTTACCAAAACATGATGTTGTTTCTATTTATCAACCCAAATGCAAACAACCAATTGTAATAATATATTAGACATAAATAATATAATATACACATCCAAAAGTAAATAGGAGGCTTAATCTGTAAAGTATTAGCAATGAGTGTCATCATTGTGTTTCTATCCATTAAATAAATAATAGTACATTATTATAATAGTAATTACTAATAATAATAATAGGTAAGCATTAATAACATTAAACTCTGCCAGTCACAGTTAATTCAGATTTCCTAACTTGTTCATTGTTAGTATATGTATAGTTGTAGTCTTGGAGCACTATAATATGACTCTGAAGCTGGCTGTTGCTTCAGAGCTGTGCTCAAGAGCAATAATATATTTATGATATATTTAGCAATGAAATAATAAAGTTTAATAATGGAGAATAATTTAACTCCTATTCCACTGTCAGTTAACCACTTAGAATTACTGAAATGATCGACTCCAAGCTATGAAACCAAGTTCAGAGATCGTAGCCAACTATTATCCAATAATTATCATATGTACACATTAAACCTAATTAAAATAATATATGTAACAATAAATAGCATATCAGTAAGTAGTCATAGTCAGTCATTACAATACCACCCGAGACTTTTCCTCTTGATCCTTATAAAATCCTCCTCTCCACTATCTTAAGAGAGCAATTACTACATGACTCCCTGTTAATAGAGCAGGTGGACTCAGTACAGAATATTTTCACTAACTAGGTACTACTACACAAATTAAAATAAGAATTACTCACTGAGATGACAATTCATAATATGCATCTAATGTGTTCAGCATTCAGTGTATGCCTCCTAGCACGAATATCTTTAAAATTGTACATGAAAAAAGGTTGGAGTGGAGTAAGTTTAAACTTACAAGATATCCGACATCTATTGTAACAACGATATCTGGAAATAAATAGTACACCAAGACACCTTAAATAGGAAAGCAAAATTGACAAGTGTGTCAGTAAGTGAGCTTACAATTATCAAAAGTTGAATAGATAAGAAATAAAGTGGATTGCACCTACTTATACGTATGGTCATTATAATCTATTACGTAACTTCTGAAATGTCATGCAGTAATTAAAAGAGAGCCTTTAATTGTCTAACTAATATTTTCACTTCCGTTGTGAACAAAAGTAAAAATCATAGTAAATCATACGCAGACTGAAATTTTATCCATCTACATTTTTTGGTATTTTTAGTAACCTGCAATTTTAAAATATTATGCATCTTTCCAAATATCATAACTCGACAAATGTCATGCTAGTGCTACTTTCCTCATGAATTTTTTGTGTAGTGTGAGTGTATTGTGAGTATGTAGTAGATATACTTATGTGATTACCTGTTTTTAGTGAATATACTGGCATTATGCTTGAAATGAATTTTAGTGGTGTCAACGGTTAAGTAAATAACGGACAATTGAGCTAGAGGCTATAGTATTTTACATGTAGATGGCTTTACTAAATGTATTTGTATATATCGGTTTGGTTAAATCCATCCTACTAATTAAGCACGACAAAACATATTTGTTTGATTGACTTCAGAAGATTAAAGTCTCATTGGCTATCATAAATTCTCACTCACAAGTGAACATTCAACAGAGTAAAACAAAATGAAATACCTACTTGCATTGTTCACCCTTCCTATATAAAAACGCAATTTAGATAATTAGGCTTCACACTTACAGGCAGATCTGACTTCCTACAAATATAAAAAAGTCTTCGGGTAAATTGTATATAATTGTAGATCAAAATCTTTAAAATTCTCCTAATTCTGTCAGATGTTTTACACTTGTATTAAAATTATATACTTGTTTAACAATACTTGATATTATGAACTTTTCCAGCCACTTAAAATTTGGATAGGAATCCTGGGCTTTTCTATTAGTCTGAGTTAGTCTCAGTATTTGTATATTATGATTAGTACTGTCCTTTAACACAATATAAATTCTACCAGTTTTTTTGACTGTTCCTGATTTAAACTATCTAACAGCTACACTTTATACAATCTCTACTGTTCAATATCTAATATAATCGATTTTAATCTAAGTTTATATACGCTAATTTTTAACCTTATAGTCATATCGACATTTAGTTAATTATAAGTAGTGAAGTCTAATTCTACAGTCTAAGAGTACTTAGCTATGTATATTAGGTCAGTTGTGTGAAAATCATTTTGACACGTTTCGCAGTGAAATACACTTGAATTCTTTTTATGTAGGTACCTACTACATTCTACCTTTCAAAAGACACTACAGTCTATTCTCTACATCTACTCTGTATCAAACCAAGCAAATAGTTCACTATTTAGAAACAAAATCGGTCAACGATTGCTCCACAAAACATTTCAAAGATCTTGCCAATTTTAATTGTAAGCGACAAGCTCATGAAGTTCGATATTTATTGGAATAACCAGATAAATTCACACAAAGTGTGCGAAAACAGATCGTTTACTGGGAGTAACTATCTTTACTGATACAATTTGTTTTAGACCATTTTGCATGTACATACTTTGCTATTGACGGTTACACACGGCGTGGCTTTCACTTTGCTTTCTTGCACTTGGAATATCAAAAGTTATAAATCCGTGCCCACAATAGCTTTGAGTTCCTTTTAGGATTAAATGTTAGTTGGGTACATACAATATGATGCAGTTTTGAGAAGAAATAATATATTTAGCGGCCAAATAAGTTCCTTCTGTAGTAGTAGTATTGTATATTTACACTATTATATTTTTTCCTAAGCGAAATCTCCCGATAAACACAAACTACTAATTGCTACTTACGTAATTGAATTTGACATGATTACGTACAGAGGGGATTTTTTCTATTTATGGTAATCTCTGTGTAAGCATGTTGTCTATTGGTGAAAATGAAGGATATTTACGGGCTATATACATTAAAATGGGAAAGTACACGGAAATTAGGTAATTATGATTAAATTAAAAAGATAAGTATAGCCAAGAAGTGTTTTGTAAAGTAACAATAGTAATTATGTATGAAGCAGTACAGCCAAAGGCTTAAGAACCAAGTGCAAAATTGTGGAAACAGTCTGGGTGTGTTAACTAACTGACTTAAGAGTGTAATGAATGTAATATAGATACTAAGTAAGAGAAGGGTGTCAAAAATGCAATTCGGGAAGGTCTTCCTTCTTCCATTGAAACAACAGAAGAGATTGACTGACTAGAACAGGTATATTACGTAGAAAAGTACATCATCCAATAAATACATGCAGTTTGAGGCAAATTACATTTATCCAGCTGCTAGGCCGGTGTGCAATGTTATCGCCACTCAATGGTTTATGTACGTACGATCCCTGCCACACACTTGTAATATTATTTAAAAGCTGAGCTACCTACTCACTTACTTACTTACTTAATTATATCAATACTATTATTCACAGATAGAAACTGTGCCCATCTCGGTCTCCTTCGGCTTTCTTTCTCCCCTAACAACAACTGCACTGCATTCGATCTTTTTTTGCACTTTTTCTCCATGGCTTGAATCAGAGTTGATCTGATCAATCGCTCATGAGTGGAATTACAATCTACATCTATCTAGGTGTCTACTCAATATAGATAATTTAGTATTCTGGTGCAGTTTAGTAGTCTTTAGTCGGTTGCTCTCTCTCTGTCTTCATCAGACAATCATATCATAGCAAAGTGGACAACACAAAAATCTCATCTTATTGTCCCAAGTTTTTTCCTTCTAAACAAACATGTACTGGACAGACATGGATGTGTATGTACTTATGGATGCATTTCTCAAGA
Source organism: Tomocerus maximus (assembly GCA_019776445.1). Taxonomy (NCBI): domain Eukaryota; kingdom Metazoa; phylum Arthropoda; class Collembola; order Entomobryomorpha; family Tomoceridae; genus Tomocerus; species Tomocerus maximus. The sequence continues at coordinate 15,299 of JABASH010001093.1, forward strand.
ACATGAACTGGTAAATAAAATGTACATCTACATAGCCACGAATGCTACCTGGGTAAGTACAAAGTGTTGCAGAGATACCACTCCTTACTTTGCTAGGTAGGTAGAGAGTGATCGAGTGCAGTGCATTATCAGTGGTGAGTGTAGCCAAGTCTATTGTCAATATGTTAATGAGTAAGTAAGTAAGTAAGTTTGCCTCTATTTGACACTACATTTCTGATAAAAGAGTGTGTGTGGAGAAGATGCAGGTGTAGATGCACACTTAGGTAAATTATAAATAATAATAATGGATATGATATTACATACACAAGTTATAATTACTGAATGGGCATATGTAATAAGTAAGTCCGTGGCGCAATATAAGTAAGCATTGGCTAATCCTCCTCCTCCTCCTCCTCCTCGACTCCAGTTTACTCCGGTTACAAGAGTGAAATGGAGTGCAACTGGGAGAGGGAAGATTTGCAACAAATAATTGAAAGGTCAAGCTCCGACCTGCATTATTATTATTTATGATGATGACGACTGGCTGAATGGATGGCGGATGGTTGAACGAAACCAAACGACTTCAGCTTGACTTTTAATATTGACTCAATGGTGAAGCAAACTCGAGTAATATTATCCTATTTAAGTATGTTATGTTAGGTTGACTAACATAAATCTCATCTCTATTATGTATTGGTCCGTATACTTTCTGTGATGTGCTCTGACTGAAGATGAGATGATGTTGCTTGCTTACGTTTTTCTACCATAATGTTGTTTTGTATTGTGTGTTAAAATAACAAATTCTATTGGTGAACTATCAACATCAAAGAAAGAGTGATTACACTGCCTTGATCATGTTCCAAGTTGTAATCTGCTGCCGTAACATCTCTGAGTATATTATTTCTCGAGAACACTTGGTTTGGTATGGTTTGGTTGTTTGTCTACTATGGATATCCGTTATGTAAGTACATAGTCTACAGAATACTATGATAGTAGTAGGATACTTCATGATTGCGTCGTGACTTGACTGACAGCAGATTCTTGTTCCTTCCATAGAGTTGTAACATTCTCAACAAAATCCAGCCACTCTCAACTAAGGATCCAATAAATAACAAATAGGAATACAGATAAATTCGAAATGGTGTTTGTGTCTGTCTGTGTTGGTGATTTTCAGAAATCTAAGTGTTCAAGGAGATTTGGCTAATTTCGACTGTTACGCTAGACTTAAGTATTTACGAGCAGCCACATTCGATGACTATAGCGTTGTTCAAGTTGACTACGTGGAGAGTCGCGCCTTTCGAAGGGCTGCTGCTCGGATCAATGATGATCACATCCAGCTGAGTCAATTTCGTCGGGGTGCAGCACGGCCGGGGTGCGAACGCCTTGCCCTTCGTTTGATGCAGGATGTGCTGGAACATGGCGTGAGTTGACGAGTACGCCACTCGCCGGGCATTGCACCGGCCCTCGCACACGTGGGCGTCGAACTCCTTCGGCTCCATGATTTCGTCACTGATCCCTAAATCCGAAAACTTCACCTTCAGAGATTTGCGACAGCAGGATTTCCCATGCCGGGTATTGCTGCAGTCTCGTCCGTCGTACTTCTTTGGATTTGTGAAGCTATTCAGCGTCGACTTGGGCAGAGATCTCCGGAATCGCCGCGCGGAGCTTTCCTGGCTCACGATCTTCAATTGACTGCCTTCTGATGGCCACTGGAATTGAGTGGCATTGGTGGTGGCTTCCCCCGGATGCGCAGCGCGGCGGGAACAGATCGCCTCCACCACAAAAGGACTAGACTCTTGTTGAACCATCCAGAGAGACACTCGGCGGGTAACATCCACGACATTCTCCCTCAGAACTGCCTCCGAAGATCTCTCTTTCGAATTGTTCGCAGTTCTGTTGAGAGCATCGGGGACAGTGCAACCTGGAGGGAGTTGGAGCAGTGCCCGGCGGATGCGGAATTGTTTCCCGTCTTCAGCATTGAGATGAAAATCGAACTTGAGACTCCGCCTTAGAACGTCTTGGCCAACTGACTCGGGCACTTCTGCAAGTAATAAAGAAATAAACATTCCCTTTTCAATTGTTCCAATAAAATGACACAGGTAAGTGACTAATGTTATTAGCATTTGATATTTTACGATGCAGCCGGACTCAATACATTATAGTGCTACTTTGTAAATATATCTCAATACCAATGTCCTTATAGTGTCTGCCGACTACTACTTAGTCCGACTCACACACAAGTCAACAGTCAGCAAAACAGAGCCAAAGGGAAAGAAAGAAACAGGCCTCCTTCTCGTCTCGTCAGATTTAATGTTGCAATATCTGTAATCAATGAAGTAATCGGCTACGCCTACTCAGACTCCTACATTTGCCATATTATCCAACTTCTACGAAACCAAACCAAACTAGAAGAAAAATAACAGTAAGAGATTCTCCGTCAGAATGCCAAGACGAAATGACTGAACTGAATATCTTTGCATATCTCTGACTCTCCTGGCCTCTTACTCTCTCCATCTTCAAGGTAGTAAAACTTTTTCGCTTTTGAATCTAAACTCTTTGGCAAAGTGACCTGACTGCATCTCTCTCGACTCTGGATGGACTCATTGTTTTCGTCTATCCAATCTCCGCTCTAAGGAAACTCATACTACTTAGCCTCTATATGTGAGGATTGGATGATCCCAAACATGCATAATAATACTCTATAGCATACGTACATTTAATACATTCGGAAAGAAAAACGAGCTTCTGTTCAACTATCCTCTCTTCACATCGGAATACACTCCTACTGAACTTAACCTTTGAATTTTGATTAAATCAATCAATCTCTCTCCATCCATTTATTTATTAAAACCTGGTCTGTTGGACTCACTCACATCAAATTATAACCGTCTAAATTTCCAGTCTCTGCCATTATCTATTCATCCATACAGTCAACAGACTCTGTCGACTCAATCAAATCGATCAACTCGGAATCACTAAATCAAATAACTTGCAAAATCTAAGATATCTTGCTCATCTAACCACTTGCTCTAGTATTTCCACTCTCGTCAGCCCTCAATATAAGCCAAGTAAATGTAGCTACAAGCATTTTTACAATTCACAAAGAACGTTATTAATCTTTTGATGATTCTAAATCTAAATGTCATTTTTATGCAAAACTACTCAAATAATATGAATTACAAATTTTATAAGGCCTATTAAGTATAGCAAACAATAAAACACATGGCCATAAATTGCATCTTAACCTGTTCTGCTCTAACAAACAGTGTAATAGTAAGTCCTAAATAATTACATAGTAGTAGGATTAGGAATGTATTATATACTCCATATAGGTATGACATTTTTTTGCAATTAAGAAAGTACCATGTACCATATACCTAAGTACCTACTTAGCATTAGTCATCCATAGGCATAGATACTTAATTACGAAGACGAACAAAAAGATCAAGTGATCTCATTGTTAAGATTAGTAGCTAGATACCGAATACCCGAGTGTACTTATGCCAACAACAATACACTTCATCTTTATCATGCTAATGGTATTGTACTATTATATTTACATAGGCACGTTGGTCTTGTTTGTCTGATGGAAAGTGGAAACCCGCAAAAGAAGAACGCCTTGTCTCTGTAGGTTTCTATGATACTAATCCTTCTTCTGTAGTCATATCTGTAGACATGTCAGTCATATCAAAACATATCAATGTATATCATATCAGAATCAGATTATGCAGATAGTCCTACTATATGCTAAGAAATGATGCTAATAGTCATGCCTCCATAAAATACTATTCAATGTTTAGCTAATAGCAAAGTGACTGATTTTTATTATTCGCTTGTTCTTTCTTAAGCAATCCGTCAAGATAATAATAATATTTTATTAGTACTAGTCCAGCTCCATAGAGATATTTATTATCTATAATAGCACGTAGTAGAGTGTGTATCGTATACTTATCAATATATCGTATACTTATCAATAGCAAGCTGCTCTGTCAATGCCCAAGCTCTATCCTATATAACATGTGGTTAGAATAGAATTTCAAATTCCTATACGCTGATGATCCGATACGTATCAACGTATCAACAAGTAACAATTGTGTACATATCACTTATATCCAGTTTTACTTATTGTTCTACGTAAGCATCCATTGACCTTTCCTTCCAGGTACAATTCATCCCTATGCCTATATAAACATTTCACTTTTACTCATCGAATAGAATAGAAATCTCAGCATACAGTATGACCATCACCATTAAATATTTTTCATTTTCTAGTTTTCTATTTTTCTATCCGTATGGTAGGCGTTCAAAATTGATAAACAATATTAAAATAATCATAATAATTATCATTTTCAGGGTTTTTTATAGTTTGTCTTTTAATTTTTTGATAGTAAACAGTCAAAAGAAGGCTACATGGCAATTTGTTCTTCTAGGATGTCAAATTTGAGAGTAAAAAATGAAAGAGAAAGTCTGTTGAGTCTGTTGAACTAAATAATGGCCATACGGTAGTGTATATGAATGCACTGGTAAAAGAAAGATACACAAATATCTAATCTGTTGAGCTCGTCTGAATACACATGTAATATTGTATGTAGTAAACTAGTAAGTAGTAGTTGGATAGAATAAAACAAGATTCATTATTATGGCTGGTGTGTGCATAATATTTGCATACGGATGCTGATGCCACAATAGAAAATATAGCATAGTGTACCTTACGATACTATTTAATTCAGATTTGCGTATAGGTACTCGAACTGCAGAAAAACAGAATAGTTTTCACTAATCAGAGTTATACGATATTATGAGATGCAAAGTTGAGCTCCTGCTGAAGACAAACGCTCGAGAGTCATCGCTTCTCATCATGTCTGTTAGCGTTTTTTATTATAAGTTAATATTGTGGCTTCACAACTCCTTTTGAGTCCTGATCATATATACATTGTAAACATAGGAGAACGCATATAGCAATGTAACTATTGTCTAGTAGTGTGCGTCGACTTTTTTGCATAGGCAAGGTATAACTACTTACTTATTAGTGGTTTGGCCAGAGTGGATAGACAATCATAATACGTTGTGAAACAGATATACCTACAATGTATTTATTAGTTATTTGGTTGTTGTGGCAGAAATAAATTCATACAATTCATGTTCAAGACATCATAGATTATGATGTGTGTAAAAATAAAATGCTGCTTGACAAGCAACATCGTAACTCAAAGAAGATGATACAAAACTACTTTTCTAAATGGATCTTGGTATCTATACACAGACGCATTATTAATAGCAAGTTTAATCTCTAATCCTGTCTCCAATATTCCTAACATTGTGCACCAGCTCAGTACACATCAACTATCAAACTCGTTGTAGCTGCATTCCAGTATCTTTTCTCAAGTGCATATTGTGGATCCCTATCCCTTGTTTACATTGTCTTGCTTTTCTCAAATTAATTTATCATTACCCGTTCATTGTTGGATATCCGTGGCTTAATTGTTTAATAAATCAAAAATGGAATGCCTACTACAAGGAGCTAGATACATAAGCTGCAATTAAAACGCGATAAAATTGAATGGAAATGCTTAGTGGGAAACAATGTAGAGTACATTCCAACATTCCACGATACAGCCCAATGTTTACCCTTGTAATCAAAAGGGTGATGAGCTTTGCCTTTTGTTTGATCAATGATTCTTTTCTGAGCGACATAAATTAGTTTATGACGTAATTACATATAAATCAGATACCTTGGGCTGATTAAATGTTTTATATGGAAGTTTCAAAGAAGTTTGAATCTGCTGATTTGTCATATGAAAAAAATTCAGTCAATGTGCTTTGCAAAGATAATTGCGTTGATATACTAGGAAAGGAGAGGGTAGCACGGAATTCCATTGCGTGCCCCGCCGCAGGACGATTGTTAACCCATATTATCACATCCTGACATATTTGCATAGAAATTCAAATACGTATTCCTTGTAATAGTAGCATGTGTAATGTCAACTGTCAAAGGTGTCAACACATCAATCAGAAGCAGTGACAAAGTCAAGAGTATCAACGTACCTCTTCAAATTTACATCGAGTACATAATGCACCGGTTCAAATGATACTCAGGTTGTTTATACGTGTGCACTTGTACCAACATATTTTTCTGAATAAATGAATATCTCTGTGGTTTATTTCCACCTCACTTGACTCTTGCCACTATTCGGAAGCTTATCGTGGAATGCCAAGAATTTATATTTGTACACTTGAACCAAATGCAATTTGTAGTTGAGTGTAATATACTTATGTAGTACTGTGATCAACAAATATACGTATTAAATATTGGAAGGCATTGAAAAGTCAGGCTGTCTGCTCAAATTAAAATCTGATGTAAAATCACAAGGAGTTTTCTGCAGAATCACAAGTTGATTGTTTACTGTTTTATTTTTGTGTAGCTATAACAAGAGTCCAAAAGTAGTTTCTGGAAAGGGTAGGGCTGATAAAAGAAAATATGGGAAATACCATGAAGCCTATTTATAGAAAATACTTGCTAATAAATATGTGGGCGTTATCTGTGGACGCAGAATTCATTTTATTGTTCCTGGCCAAAGCAAAATTTTGTTTTGCTAGTGGCGTAGGAGGATTCTGTCAACAACTAAGTGCAAAGTCTGGACACGATTGCATTCATTTCCAAGATGTGTCCAGGAGGTTTCTATGCAAGTTCCCACTATGTTATTATGAATGACTAATTATAATATCTTTACAGAATCCATTTCAATCAAGGCTGATATGAAGTGCAGAGGCAGATGACAGCAAGTTGCGTGGTGAAGTGCTGCACACGTGGGCACAGTAATCTTAAGAAAGAAAAAGGTCACTCTGAAAACTATTGAACTAAATACCTTGAACGGAATCTGGCACAATTGGCGACAATGACTGTCAGAGTCAAATATAAATATAAGAGCAAGGAAATGGACATTTTTCCACGCAGCCGAAGCCAAGGAGCAAATGAATAGTGGAGTTCGGAGTATTTAGAGAATGTTTGCTTGACTCTGTTTTATTCAAATATGAAGGGAAGTCATTTCGCTTCAGTTCAGAGTGCGTAGGCAAACCCCTAGTAAATTAATCGAGTTATACGGGTGATATAATCTCTTGATTTTCTTGTCTCCACACTCTGATTGATGAGTAAGTGGTTGTTCATGATATGAATATGATTTTGAACACACATACTATTATAGTTTGGCCAAAAGTGCCTCAGTCAGTTCATATTATAGTGGGTACACTCCAAAAGGGTAAGACAGGAATCTAATAATATATAAATATCGATATATACAGCCAGTCGTCTCCACATCAACTTATTTATAAGTAGGATATTGATATAAATACAAGATTTCTGAGACTGTGTTGGTGCTGAAATCTAATTCCGTCTGTCTCTCACTTTCCCCACACAAATATGTAGGTAGTTTGTAGGTAGGTAGAGTTTAGCGAGATGGAATGGATCAGATGAGTAAAATAGAGGTAGGTAGGCAGACAAGGCAATCTGTCAACCAAGTTGCGGACATTTACAAACACCGAATACCAACATTCACTCTATTCATAACTAACTAAATAGGTATGTAATATGCATAATAATGGCGTTAAGTTATGTGTACACATAGAAGTCCCTATCCCATCTACGTCTACGTCGCACATTTCCATCTCACATAAGCTCAATACTATTATCTCTCTTATACTTGATAATAATCATCGCCATTTAGCTATAAGGGGAAACCAAAGAACCTTTCATAGACGTTTTCCCATGTAAACAGCTAAGCCAATCTAAAAATGAAGAAGTTCAAGACAGAATTGAAAACATTGTTAAAAATAAACAGTCGCCAAGTTAGTCGCTATTAGTGTCTTAATTTAGTCTTCTATAATTGCACGTTTCTATATATAATTTGTATAATATGCTCCACTACCTACCTACCTACAAATAATATTATATTTAGATAGGTACGCATTCATACCTATAAACAGAACAGTGAGTACTCGCTCGTGGAGGCAAATATTTGTGTGCCTAAATAATGTTCATGCATACTTTTGGATACATGAATGGCTTTCCTATTCTGCACTTTCTAGCATTTTAGTATTTCCTGAGTGTATAGAGCCCAGAAATACCTACTCACTGATATTAATACAATATTAGCATAATGTTAGTTATAAGTGTGTGTATAGTCGTCTGTGATGCGATAGCTAAAGGTGGATGCATAACTCATATGTAGTTGGAAGTGAGATTCAGAAGACTCACGATATTCGTGACATATAGCTGTCATGCACGGGCATGACACAACCTGGAAATAAATAGGTGACGGAAATGTGGAAAGCAATGTGAATATGACTCATGCATGCAAGGAGAGAGTTTTTTCTCTTTCTGTAAAAGGCCTACTCCTTTAAGGTGGGCTGAACACTCAGCGTCGAACACAGCGCTGTCTTTCACTTCGTTTTCATTCATACTTGCACGCATAAAAGTATCATTGTAAATCTCTCTGTGCACTTGGATCCGAAAGAGTTGGGTAGATAGATGTCTATGTGTACATCTCTATGACATGATGTTGGGCAAGAAATACGGCTTATTTATGTATTTGTCAGACTGTCGCTCTTTATATCAGGCTCATATCTGCTCTTCGTAACCGAATCTCGCCCTAATCTCGTGACGGTTAGAGTGTAAAGCTCCAGAGTGAAGAAAATGCTTTGAATTGACTTGTGTCTTTACATCTGTCACCCAGGAAAACAATAGAGACGAGAATGGGAAGTGTGACAGGTAACTTTATCTCCCATTCATAGCACACCAGGACTAAAAGCAATAAGTACGCATCAATTCTCTTTACCTACCACATAGTAATTTAAGACACACCAACCAACCAAAAAGAGGGCTGTGCACAATGCAATCCTGTTATAAATAACATGCCCATCTACTTTTACAAGAATAGACAGTAAAGTGACGAGGTGGAGGTGGACATGCATTGCGTTATGACAGACAGAGAGCATATAGCACGAAATGATGATACGTCATACCTCTAAGCAAAGAATACATCAATTACCATTTTTTCTGTTTTCGAAGCTCTTTTATGTGATTTCTGAGCCGAGAAATGTACTTCACAGTTTTAAATAGACTCTATGGTATGTAAAATGATTGCAAAGGAAATATTTTATTGACTGACTTGCAATGACTTTTTGCCGTAAGAGAAGTGAATTTATGAGGATTTGCTAAATACCAGTATAAATTATTATTGTTTAACTGCAGAAGAGTTGGTTTGGTTGGGTGCATGCATGGGGAGCGTAGGCGACTCTTCTTAAGTGCATGTACACGACTGGAAATTGTTAAATAATAAAGAGACTATAAAGAATTCTCATTTGAAACGGAGGCATATAGACGGAATGAAGGACCTCATTGAAGAATTCATTCCAACAGTTGTTTAATAAAGAAAGATTTTAGTGTTCAAGTTAATTCGACTTTGATTTGATAGCGGGTATATATAATATTTATAATCAACACATCCCAACAATAACCACTTCTGCCCTGCGGTACAAGGTAAATATACTCAGATAAGTAAGTAGTAGCTAGTAGAGTACAGGCAGGAGGTGAGTCAGAGCAGCCAAGTTATTATATGTACATATATTTAATTGGTAATTTGTATGCAGATCACAGCATCCCATAAAACCCTTTCATCATAAAACTCTTGCAGAGCATTAAGTTTCTGATTTCCATATTATTTGCAATGGAAATAAAAGAAGCTACTCCACACGTAATGTTAGCAGAGGAACAATTAATGTAAAGTAAGGAAGGAAGCGTAATGAAAAACAAATAGGCACTTTACATATATGCATTTTGAGCAATGTAAATATGCCTGACTGAACTGAAAATGAACTGTAGTCCTAGGAAAGAACGGGAGGTAGTAAATAAATAGACCGCGTGGTTTCTTTGTACTTGCAACGATAACATGTTTTCACAAATTATTATTATAACTTCAGTGCAAATACAAATCACCCGTTTATCTGCGTTATCATCTTGATCCCACTCTCCTCACCAACTGTCCCAACCAATGTACTCACCTTAGCCTATGCTCCGTCACAAACAACAAAAATCTCCATCGGCTACTAAACCAAGTCTTTCATCATACACCACTAACTAATAGATATTAAAGTAATTGTGAGAAAATCATGTGAAAATAGTTACCAATGGATTTAATGCTCATTTTGTAATTAAGCAATTCAGTTTCATACTCGTCGTACCACAAGTACATATGTAGATATGCGGAATAGTAATGTGTATAATTTTCTTTCGTCTTTAACCGCACTCATGTTCACGGTACACCATGGGAATTTCCTCCGCAAAAATGCGTAGCGTTCACTCCCAATAGTGTAAAATGTGTACTATCTTACAACTCACAATCAACAGAAGATTCTGCAAAAGTACTCACGTAACATGTTATTTTTAATATTTATTTAGTAGGCATTTACCACCAATGAAATGCAAACATAAGTCGCACGACTTGGCAAATTACACAGTCCTAATACAAAATGCAATTTAGCCTTAAATGTCCGTTTTATTTCTACAGCAGGCATATCATTACACTTTCCATGTAGACTCATCCCAAAATTCCCCAATTTATATAATAATTATGATCTAAGTTTATTAAATCTAAGCAATTTTAATATTCGATTTTGTCTATATAATGATTCGTCATGCTTTCCAAGTAATAGTAATTCCTGTGCAAGTTGTCCTACAAAAACTTTAAAACAGAAAATACGTATACCTGTCTACTGAGAAAGTAGTAGTGGATAGTGAATTCCCAAAAAAATGCATAAGATAGGAAGTTGTATAGAGGTGAACCTGCTCACATGTCACTGTAGTGAACATCTGGGCTGTAGTAGGTACTTTATTCTGTATTTATGCAAGATAATGTAGTATTTATTAATATTGCAGCACTTGAACTGGACACTCACCGTCATCGTGTCAGTGTCGGCTCACGGAATGCGTAATTCTACTACGTGTTTGGTGTCCTAATGCACAATCTTGTTATAACTTAATTTAAGATCCTTTCTTTACTGTACATCACCCCGAGAATGAATGAATCTGTAGTAGCAAATTAATTTCTTGAATGCACATCCATTTGTCTGTTTATTGTTACAAGCTACTATAACACTTTGACAAGTACATGTGCCCAACTTACGTGTCGAAGCAACTAAATTTCACAAATGTCACATGAACCCCATTTTTTATGTGAAGACAGCGTTTGCATATTAAAGTACCTAACTAACCGTTTGATATTCCAAAGAATGCATATACTTAACCATGTTTTGCATGTACAGTTATTACTACACTATACTCAAAATCATATTCGTTATTGGATGCTCTTTAGTAATAAATATGTATCTTCAGTATCGAAACACGATTCTGCTATGCACGAAGTACGCTCATTCATATCTATCTTAAATAGAAAAGTGCCTCGTGTACTATAGTAGACTATCAAAACTAAGCTGCAATTGAATGGAGAGCTATGTTATATGCTGACACATATTTATTATATAGTTTATGCTTTCAGTGAATGTACCGGTATGTAATATTCGTCAGGTACGTAGGACCCTATTATGCATGACACACCAGCAGAGTATTGAGGAATAGGTAAGTAGCTGGGTAATTACAAGAACCAAAAAGCGGTCCCGATGATCAATTGGGAAATTTGCTTAACTTTCGCTTACTTATAAGAATTTTGTTGTTGTTCAGAGAGTGCCGTAGGTATGTAATTGTATATTGTGTTTACTAAAGTACATATTTACTATTTGGCATGCAGTTCTCCATTGTGCGACTTGCTACGTTCAGTTGAACTCAAGATGTAGGTACTCCTTACCCAGACTTTGTCAGTCAGTAGGTAGGAGGTACATCAATGCAGTAATTTCCTATTTCTTATATATAAACTACTCAACTTACATAAAGGACTTGAGATATTTTCCACCATGGAGATACGTACCCTATTACACATATCATAGATAATATTCTGCATAAAGAGGATATCTCTACTCTCAATCTCACTTTTTTAGAACATTTTAGTTGCCTGTTTTTGTGGGGTTTTCCAAGTTTGAGCGAAAGCCTGTCGCCGTATAATGTAAAATTTGTGCATTAAGCCTGTCTGTGTTAGTGTAACAACAAGCCCTTAACAATATGATGCACAAGTCTTTAATTTCCCAATTTCCCAATGATCTAGGAAGGTAAAGAGATAAAAACAGTATGATATTGGAAAAGAATGAAATCAGTCATGGGATATTTTTCTTCTAATTCGGAAACGTAGGGTCTTTTGATAGAAATCATGTACTTAGATGCCCGCTAATTGCAACGTACTTGTGTGCAATAAATAATAAAGGTATGCAATTGAAAAAATAAGGCTTTGGACAGAAATGTTGTTATCAGGAAAGTCACAGTAATAGACTTAATATAGTAGTTTTACGATTCGAGTTAGTGTAGGTAGATAGGTTATCTTTTATACTAAAGACGAATGGTGATAAATCGTGCAGAGGGATATCAGAAATTAAGGATAAAAATGCAGAGAAAATGTTTTTACTGGAAAAGGTCTACAATGTTAGCAGATATTTTATGGCTGAATTATGTTCGAATGTAAAACACGGATGATCACTTGAGTTAAAGTAGCCGATGATGAAGGAAGTTGAATTATAACGACCGTCTCGCGGGAGTGTAATTGTGAATAGTTAGTACATAGAACTCCTTTTAATGGAACTCTACCTTTTTACTATTAACAGAGCGATGTTTTACTTATTCAGCTCGGAGGCAGAATAACAACATTCATGTACTGCCACAGAAAGAAGGGTTAAACAAATGCCGAATTAAAAGGTAGTAAAAAGGGTAACAATGTAGAAAGACAAGGGAAGAATGTAATTTACATTAAAAAACATTAGCCTCATATAAATTCTTTAAAAGTTAAATGCATTCGAGTTGTGATCTGTGTAGATCTTGGTCTCGTCTATAGCCCTGAGTACGTATCCTAAGGTGTAACTAATAGTAATATATCATAATATCATTTAGCTAGTTGAATTATGTCCTGCCTGGACTAACTGGAATCTAATACGCACTTATCGTTAGCATTTCAACACGATGGAGTCCACGTAAGTTTTGCCACAGCGTTTCGTTTTATTAGGTGTTCAGTGAACGTTTATCTGGTGCAAAAACTGCCATTTGGTATCTTTATTGGATCGAATCCGAGAGTGGAATGAGCAAAACAAGGTATAAGATTGAAATAAATGGCCGATAATAATACATCATTATTGATACAGGAGTGATGAAGAGTGAGGAGAAGGGCAAGAAAGAGGCAATGCAATTCTCAACTGATAAACGATTCAAATATCTTATCTGTACCTACAGACTCACTACCTATATCACCATTCGATGTATACCACTTGGATAATTACCTCCACTACTACAAAACCGATCCTCAGCATAGTCGTGGTGGTAGTAGCAGCAGTATTAGAGTAGTAGTAGTAGTAGCAGTACAAATACCATGCAATTCAATCAGATCAAGTTATACTTACAGAGATATATTATATCACATACCAAGACAAACTGATAACAAGACTAAGCAGAGATATCGATATTATCTCCCTATCTTCTCAATACTCCAGTGCACTTTGTTATGCTATATCTACATAATATTACATTATCTCAGGTGTTGTTTGTTGGTATTTGTAATATATATTCCTAATGGCTAAGCCTATTATATACATGTCTACCTAATGCATGGCAGTACTTTTACAAGCAAGTTAGACATGCATAGAAAAAATACCCTAGCAATGCAATGCTAAATTAATATGTAATCTCTATTGATAATCCAGCCAGAGTACCTGCATTACATTCTAGTTAGCGAGTTATCATGAAATGTTATGCAACTCCCTATCTATTACTTACTTATGTGCAGGAGGCCAAAGTTTTCCAAATAAATTAACTCTTCACTACATTTTATATTCTCTGATGACTCTATTAACGACTTCTTTTTGGCTACCTTATTTCAAAGCGACAATTTGGAAGCACTCTCAGTTTCGTCAAAACTGCTGTAATTCATTTGCAAAATGTTGCAAAAATTATTTATAAGTAAACCAAGTGCATAGTAAAATTTATTACCGATTTTAAGAGATAGGGTCATCTTAAAGGAAATTTAATTGCTTAGTAATAGAGAAAAATACTAAAGTATTTAGTCTTTACAATGTTATATGTTAAACAAAAAAATTAAAATTCACTTTAACGAGTAATAGTGTATTGAGTTTTTTAAAAAGTCTGTGTAGTTAGGGATATTA
>JABASH010001094.1:0-29561 GCA_019776445.1 Tomocerus maximus
CCTATAGTAGTATTGCAGTGGGACTGGCTAAATATATTATTATATGTAGGAAAATGGCGGAAGAAAAATATTCTGTCTAGAGAGATACAATAATAAGACTCGAGATCACTGATCGTGAGTGATTTCACGATTGACGAATGGGAGATTGGGAATTCACTTTCTTTTTCTGTTTCAAGTTGTTTCTTTAGTTGGACTCTGTTGTCAGCTGTAGTCGTATAAAGTATTTGTATTGTAAGGTGCTACGTTTATTTGTGTCAAGTCGACTCGAGTCCTGAGAGCCTCCTCTAGCCATGTAGCATGAGGCTATATATTATTGGGCTACTGTATCAGTGCCTTCTTCGAGTGTGCTCTAACTAACGCATAGCTACCGTAGTGCCAAAGTTGCCCTTTCAAATCTGTGATAATACTTTCCCTCCTACGTTTACGTACAGTAAACTCATCTCATCTTCCCGATTCCTCCGTTTTTTGTGCTCTGTAGATACTTCAGCACACTTGAGTTGAGTTGAGCAGACTTAAGTCTAGACCTCTCATTTCAGCCTTCTCATACAAACGAAAGTTGTTACTTCATAGATACTATATGTATACTGCCCTATATATAATGCATTATATATACTACATAGATAGTATAGATTATATTATACATAGCTAGTATAGAAAATAGAATTCTATGTGGTATATAGTAAACTACTTTTTAATATGTACCTGAAGCATTATTACTTTGTTTGTTCCTTCTTTACTGTGCATCATGACTCAGGTCGCTTAACTGTATAGTGCATGTGATCTTGTAAAGTGCATACTATACTAAATATATTTATATATTTAGCACTATTGAGATTGAGTTTGTGTAGTATGGTATTATATAGACAGGTAAAGCATATAAATGGTATAAGGCCAGGATGTACTAGGTAGGAAGGGAAAAAAGTAAATGCATTCGGTTTATGTGTTTTCATTTTATGGCGATGAGAGATGAATGGATGTAGATTGCAGATGAGCATGTTATGTGTTCCTTTGGTTTTGTAGTTTGGTTGTGTTGCGTTTCATTTGGCTGTTGGGTCTCTAGAATCAACTCTTATATAAGTTGGCAAGGCTGAGGCACGGCTGGCAAAAAAGACAAGATAACTCAAGTTTTTCCGTCATCATAAACTTTTCATCACAGCTTTTGTATGTTTTCTCTTAATGGAGCCTTTTGAAATGAAAAGCTCTTACACTCTTTCCTCATGTGAGTGAGCCTGTGTGGAATAGGCCTCCATTTATATGAACTTGCAATACAATGTAATTCAAGCGTGCAATAATTCCGGGCTAACTAGCTCACAAGATGGCCTATGTTAATTTATAGTCTCATTTACCTAAAGGATTTCAGCTGTCGACCTAAATAAATGAACTACTTTCATGCAGCTTAATATCATTCTCAGGTATTTTGTACAGCCATATTTATCATCCTCAAAGTAACATCTAATTAATATTCTTTTCAATTAGTGAATCATTTATTAACCACAATCTATTATTATTGCGATAAATATTACTACATATTCTATGCATAGAATCAGGTTTTGAAATTGTTAGATAGCAGTGTAAGTATATAGATCTACATAATTATTCGGGTAACACAACAACATCTGAAGCAGGTATGTCCTCGTTACTGACGTTCATCATTAAAATTCTTATAAGCCCAAAGATCTTACACATCTTGATGAAGTGAGTTATTGTGTAGAATGTAGTTTTTGCTTGTTCCATTCATGAGGTTCTTAAAATTTCCATGTTAGCCGATTAAACTATTTTTCCGTCAGGATAAGGAAGTTCGTTGTAAATTCGAAAGTAGCTTATTTAATACAGATACTAATGCAGTTTTTGTGAATTTATGTGTAGAATAGTTGAAACAGTATAATGCTTGTGTAGTGAAAGTAATAAATAACAGAGGAAGTCATAAATGTTTCTCCGATTCGTACAAGTTTGACTTTTACAAACAGAGCTCATAAAATGTTTCTCGGAAAAATAGCAGTCAAAGGAGTATGTAGGCATTTCCCCTCAGATACTAACAACTGTAATATTATTTGTATTAGTTTATTACCCCGCAATCGGTTAGAATGTTTTCCCAAGTCATTTAGATAGGATGTAAAGAACAAGGGCTGTTCGGTTGTTTACCATAATATTCTAAGTAAGTACTATATATAGAGCGGGTATTTTATTGAGTTGTGTTTAATACTTACTTCAAGATATGTTACGTAATATCATGTAGGCATATATGCAAAAAATGTGCAAAAAATCCACATTTTTGGATGATAGTTACCTAAGTCTATCTATTACATTATTGTAATACAATGCATTCGACTTTTTAGAGACAAATAGTACTTGTGTGTATTATTTTATGGTCCGTAAATTTAGTGGCTGGATAAGCATGAAAATGAAGGGTAGCTGCTCGCATTATGTTGTGACACATTGCTATTACGGCGAACCACGGAGTGAACTCTAAACATTGAGTCACATAGCTTGGCATGGAATTCATTGAAAGCCGGAGTTTCTTTATCCTCCAAAACTAGTGTTCCTTTGCCATACATAAAAATGAGGAGAGTCTCTCTCAGTGGCACTCGGGCATTTCTTCAGAAAATACATTTATTGTTGCAGATTATATTAAGTAGATGCATGGTTGCGTGCATAGTCCCCATGCTCATCACAGTTCCAAAGGTATGAAAGAACGTTATAATTGTAAGGACGTGAATGAAGGAAGAGCATTCAGTCGGAGTATTTTATTGAGTCTATACATATATACATAACTAAGTAGTGCCTACTATTCTATTATGCTTAGAGCAGAGGAGCACCATTCAGTTTTGCGTCCTTTTCATATTTTACATATCCACCTTCAATTCGAACGTGAATGGCGGAGGAAGACGTTAAGACAGCGGAAATCAGTAAAAGCTATTTTACACCCCAAGGAGACATTTTTGAAAAGAATGTTTTCTCGTTCCATTCATTGGGGATGTAAATGTAAGTAGGTATTTGTACTTTTACGTGACTGTACAGATAGAAAGTTGAAGGTTCAATGGATTGACTGTGTAACATTATTTGAATTACTTGACTAGACTGCTGTAAATTTTGTGGAGCATGGATATAGTAATGGGGGTTCTTCGCATTCATCTAATATTCACTGTTGCTGGTGAGACAATATGATATACCCTGTGGAGAAAGCACCGACACCGGGTTAAGTATTACTACATGGATATATATGGGAGGGTATAAAATGAACATAATGTAGTAAGTATATGGGCAGGATTTTTAAATCGATAATTTGAGACTGGGTTACAGACTATACTTAGTATGCTATGTGTATGTAGTTACCGACAACTGTGTATCTACTCAATAGTAAATTTTGCAGGAGCTCTATGGTCTACTTCTCCTAGGTCTTAATGAAATCTGTATTTAAGAATGTTCTTGGGTCTTGGAAAATGTGAGTTGATCTACTAAAGAATTCTGTATGAATAGATATCACATACAGTGATCTTGAATAAGGAGAGATGAGACGAGAGATGAAACGAGATGAGCAGTGGAATGACGAGTACATCCATCACATTGCATTTCTTATACATCTCCAACCCAACTCGACTACTTATAGTGGTGCATAATATTAGACTTTAGTGCTACATTAGGTGAACTATCTAAGATTTCAATGGTTTGTGGTAAAGAGTAGCAAATGTAGACTGAAAGAATGCATTTAGTAAAAAAAGGTTCATATTAAGTATGAGAGAAAGGTAGAGTTGAACAAAATGTCTACATTCTAGAAATACTGAGTGAGTATAGTCAGGAGGGAAGGTAGGCAAATATTCATAGTGGAAAAGAAAGTCTGAATTGAAGTATGAAAATTTCTCCACGGCTTAGTTGAGCTTATTTCTTTTGCATTTATCCCGAGTCTTCCCCTTTTTCAAGAATTTTGCATTCCAGTTAAAGATTCCCGTCGTTGTGTTCCTCAGTTAAGATAGCTTGAGTGAATCGCTAAGAAAATAGAAGTGAACCGCGAGGAATATTATTATCATTATGTATTATGATATGAAATTCTGTATTCATGTGCGTGACTGGAAATGGAAGTTTACTTCTCTCCCCTCTAATATGGGATGTCAGGTAATGGGAAATATTATTTTGTCAAGTCAACTCATATACTACGAACTTAGTCAACTTGTCTATTTCTATTTTGTGTTTATACTTAAACTTCCCTCCGAGCGTTAGCAGTCAGTCTGTCAGCCTGACAGTTTGATCCGTTAAGACAATAAAATCGAAAACTTGCCTTTACGTGCTTCTGTTTATTTTCCGTTCACCATATACGGCTTCCTAAAATAGATCTATAGAGAAAGTCTCGTTCTATATAGTCATACCAATTTTCTCCAGTTTTGACTTCTTTCAATAGAAAATATTCCCAGTAATGTACTGTTGATTAATTGAGTGAATACAATTGGTAGCTTCACCTTATAGTTGTAGTTGACCTTACCTTTCACTGCTTTCACCTAGCACATGGCATAATTGCCCGTATAAAACCTCGGTGCTAATAATAGACAGTGTTAAAACGCGTTGTAGGTATGTATGTACATAATTCTGTAAAACTATCACAAAATGTTACAACACACATCTATTTCTTTGCAGTCAACACAATGCAGTAGAAGAGCTTTTACATCTTTTCTTCCCACATTATTTGTTATTTTTGCCAAGTCGCCTTCGTGCCGGATCATTTGTCACTGTCTTATTGCTGACAAGTGGAAAGGAATCGTATATACATTAGCCCTGTCGCTGTGTATGTTTTATTTGGGGGGGCCATCTCTCACTTTATAACACAATCCAAAATGATTCTGAAAACGTTGTGTACATATAAATGGCAAGAAAGGAGACGGAGCAGAAGGAATACGAAAACTCTAAATATTATATATAAACGAAAGTAACGAAGATATAGGGCTCTGCTCTAATAGTAGGTACTACTAATGCATCTTTAGCGTGGTGCACAAACACGGTACACAGCAGTATATGTAGTAAATAGAATGTTGTGTGACAGGGATTCATGTAATGTCCATACGTGTAGGATGTGTTTTCAATTTGAAAATCCTGGGTAGTTGCACACTGTAGGAGAAAGGAGTGAAAGCAAAGTGGTATGTGTGGCAGAGAAGGCCAAGTAAATTCTGTGCAAATCCGCCGCACACCGCATTATTAGGGGGAACACGGTATAAATAATAAAAGAATGTAGCCGAAGGATTGGCTTAGAGAGCAGAAGCCGGAGGAAAAGGCAAGAGTCAAGTCGAGTGAGTGAAGGATTTCCTCAGCCAACTCGACTCGATAAAAGAGTCCATGAGGAAAGGGAAGGGAGAAATTATTTTTCTTGACTTGACTTTCTTTTCTTCCAATCCGACTCCACTATGTGGTAGTGGAGAAGAGTAAGCACACACAAAAGTCAGATGATGGCAATATGCGAAACGACAAATGTGATGGATGACTTATGGTTGTTAGACAGAGAAAAGAGACCTTTGAAAATACCTACAACATTTACTTATCGCCGAAATAAACTTCCTTATACGCAGAGTCCATTTTTCCTATTTAATGTATTCTACGTACTTCGTCCGCACATAATTTCCGTATTGCTCCAGTTGTCTGATTTTTTCTGATTTTCTGACAGTTGAACGATCTGATGTCACTGAAAGCGGAGGCGAAGCAGTTGAGCAGCATTCTGCAGCAACTCCAGTCCTTCCTCAAATCCGTTGGCGCTCATCAGACTCAGCAATCTGGAGGGGATCGTGGCGGTGGCGGTACAAGCGGAAGTGGAGGACCTGCCGGTGGCGGTGGCCCTGCGGGCGGAAGTAGCGGTCCACCGACGTCTTCGGCGCCGCCCCCGCCCCTGCCCTCTACTTCTCAAATACAATCAGGGTCTTCCTCCTCTCGCCAGCAGCAACAGCAGAGCCATCACGACAATAAATCCTACCACTTGTCTCCCACGTCCGAATCTCACTCACGGTAGGTACCTTTACTGCAGTCCTCTTAGATCTCTCTTTGAATAACTTAAGATGTCTCGGTGGGGCACATCGCAGAGCACAGTGTGATCCTCCTCCCTGGTCTTTCTCTCAAATTTATTCGACCTCATGTGCCTATAGAGCATTTCAGTATACTCTCTCTGCTTACTGAGTACTTATCGTACTACAATGGAGCATTTCAATAGATATATCATCCTTGTTTAGTCCCATTATCTAGGAACATATTGAAAAAGGAGAAAGTTTAATATTTTCTCATCCGTACTGAATTAGGATGCTATTCATATTGCTTTGTTGTAAATCGGATTGTGCAGGAGCCAATGGAGCGGAAGCTAAGCAGATTACTTTACTGCTACTGTTGTATTAGGCACACATAATATACTTTCACCCTTGAGACTGTCTCGAATCATTCCTTTCACTGCTTTCACTTTGCGAAAACATGATTCAAAGCGAAATTATAAATGAACATCCAAATATGACTGCAAGGTAACTTAATATGCTGGATTAGTTCAGCTAAATAAAACCAAAGCGCATATGATACTATAAGCATATTACTTAGCAATGTCTATAAAGCTTATTATCCTCAAAAATCTACTTGTACATACGAAATATCTTTATTATTATCCTTTTTGCCGATACACAACTGAAAATCCTCAGCAATGTTGCTCATAAATTCTTACTGATTTTATGGTTTATCTAGTTAATACAAAAGCCAATTACGTAGGTACGCTTAAAGCTTCAATTCCTTGAACATACAATTCACTCACATCTACTTATTCTGCGTATCAAAATTATTTACTCGATTAGCTCAGGAACTAAAAAAGATATTTATGTGACAGGTTGACAGTTCCTTTTCCTACTCATTCGTCCATGCAGATGATTTCTTGCTCGCTAAATAAGTTTTCAAGAGTACACGCAGTTTTATGTCAATGTTTACTCCACAGAAATCTACAACTTCATAGCTCGCCCTAAAAGATCTAGTCCTACTACAAAATGATTTGGGAATAAAAGCTTACTAGTTGTGTGTATACTGAACTGTATTAACTAATCGCTAATAATGGAGTAATTCCCTAAAATGAATATCAAGAAAACTTCAAAGCAACTTGTTATTCCCTTAATATATATTTTATAAAACACGTCCAATGTCCAATCTTAAATGGCATTATTTCCTAAGTTTTAATGCAGCACTTCATTTTATGGCGAGATTCTTATTATTATGTCGGTTTATGAGGTCATTTTGTGGTGTATTTAGATATTTATTTTATTCATAGCGTTATGAGAAGTAAGTAACTGTATTTATTGTAAGTATATAATTACTGCTAAGAGAATATAGTAGTAGTTGTGCATTAATTTGCAGTAAATATTGAAATATTGCACGCAAACAACTAAGTAGAATGTAGACAAATTATGGAATAGTTGGTGTATAAGACGGTAAAAACAGTATCTTGGGAGTTGGTAAGAAGTTGTTGGAGTTTGACTAGTAGAAATAATTTCATTCCGTGGATTATACATACATTTCCATTTTGAGTTGCCAACTGGTATTGCATCTTTTTGCGAAGAGGATGGAACGTCCTGAAAATCTCGTGGTTAATTTCTTAAGGCGGAAGAATTGCTTTAATGGTGCATTCTGAAGAAATGGAGATTATGGCTTAGATATAACGTTCTAATATGGTTTTTGTAAACCGCTGGGTGGGTGGAATAGCTATGTAGATATAGAGTTTAATTTAAGATTTCCTCTGTGTAGTCGAAATGACATGACAAGTCGTTATGCTAAGTTATCTTATTTTTCTTTATTGCAGAACGGAGAGCAGCTCTCAAGTTACTCCATCGTTGGGTGAAATGGCCTACTCTAAAGGTAACACTAAGAACTACTTTTATTATCCTAGTGCGTCGTCGACTCTTCCTAACTCTCCTTATACCAAGAGAATCACTAGATCTCGTCACCACAGTGCTAAGCACACTCATAATAAGTCTATCTGTGGCACAAGGACAGATAGTTGTAGCTCCAACTGCATTATCATTACTGCCTCCACCACCACGCTGTAGTTCTCTCTGACCGTTCTTAATCTATTCCCACTAATCTTTAGTCGACACTCTACACACAGCCACGTACAATACTAGAAGTTAACTATTAAGATAAGCAACCGTTTTTTGTTCTTCCTGCGCTCTTTCAACTAAGATTCACTGCCTTTGAATTTAGAATCACAATTAGTGGAATCCCTAAGAAAATGTCATGTAGACATAGCCAGTCATGAATATTTGAGACAGATGACTCTTATACCTCTGCTACTTTCTCAGTCTTTGGGATCTCTCTAACATCCAGTTGGAGTGTACCTATCACACATTTTGGAACAAGTACAAATACAAATGGTTAAATATTACCATCGTCATACCTTAATTCAGACGATGGAAATCTTTCAGGAATAGGAACATTTAACATAGGAATTCAAATCTCTATTAAGATATACGTATCTAAGTGAAATGCTCTTTTTATCTAATAGCCTGTTTGAAATACATTCATACATTTCCGCAAGGTGAATAAATTCACATAAATAACTAATCTCTAGCATGAAGTTGTTGTAGAAATTGTTGAATTTGTTGAATTAAGTAGAATATTTGAGACTATTCAGTTAACTAAAATGTTAAAAATCTAGCGAATCCAAGTTTAATTCCCTCCCTGTACATCAAATGCTTCGCAAACGAATAAAGAGTTGGAGAACTTATAATAATCGTGGTATGAGATCCCAAGGACAATTTCAGGGAGGTATTAAAATTGTAAAAGTCATAGAAGCTGTGAGTCACATCCTGAGTTTGAATTTTGAATGCAGACATTGGATGCTAAGAAAATTGCACGGTAGATTTATATATTTAATTCACGCTTGGCAGGAGTTTGTATCGCTCATAAGATATTTAGAGCAACGGCAGAACGTTGTAAAATCCCATGTAGTGATATCACAGCAGGAAAACAGAGACACAGGACACTAATGAACTATTTAGCGTTAGTATTAGGACGGTATTCTTCATGAAATGATATACTTGAAACAGAAGTTTCATATTTTTAAATTATAAAACCGAGACTTTCCTATCTGTGCTCGAAAAAGTGACATATCAAGGAAAGTACGATGTAAATATCCCGGATACGTATCATAAATAAAAAATAGGTTAGCCCAAACACTCAATTTGTGTATGTAAGTAGTACTAACAGTAATAAGAACGCTTTTCTTTCCGCTTTCAGAGCATTCGAGTTAAACAGTCTATCTGATTGCGGGCTTTTTGTTTGTACGTTGTGGGTATTAGTGAAATTGCATAGATGTAAAGGGTTCATATACAGTAGTAGGTATGTAGTAATTTGTAGTGTGTGACTATAATTATATTTGTAGTATTTTATGAGTGTCCTACTGTTCCCGAGAAGACAGAGCAGTATTTTTTATTTGTTGTCTTTGTTGCTTCGAGGTAATATAAACTTTTGTTGGCAGATGTATCTGTATATAGCATTGATAACCACCTGGGTACTCTAGAACAGAACAATAATATGGCTTTCTGTGTTATTTTTTTATTTCCGTCTACTACTTGACTTAGTCACGTTGCAATGCGTTTTCTTTTTTCCGTTATCTGTCGGCTTCACAAGTCGCCCAGTAAAAAGTTATTTTTAAATTACTACTCACTTACATGTTGCCTACCTTCATATGTGTAGAATGAGATATTATGACATTTGAAAAGTATATATCAATATCTACATGTAGAAATAGAATCTATATATGTCGGGAGTGGCATACACAGTGTACAGTAGTGAAATAATTTATTTTATGAGCCCTTCATATTTCTCTTGGAGAAAGTTAACTTTCACTTTGCCATAATAACGTAAAATCAACGAAAAGGAAAAAAGTTCGAGCTCGGAGCTCCCGTTCATAATTCACTGTAACAGAAGAAACGGGTCGTGGCGTTCGTAAACGGAGAGTGTCTTGTAGTCCTGTCTTGTGTTAGTAGGCCAAGCCAGGAAAAGCAGGCCAGACAGTTGTACTTGTACTGTATGTAGTTTAATGTGCTGTTTTAGTAGAAGACAACTCTGATTTGTATGGTGTACTAGATGCATTATATAGTGTAAATGTCATGTCGGCGGTTGAGAGCATGTAATGTAAGTATCTGGCAATACACTACAACAATAAACCTTGCCGCGCCAAGAACTCCTTATATGTAGACCATTATAGTATCCACTCACATCCACTATAAATAAATAGAGATTCATGACTATAGTATAGATACCTGCCCTACATATTCCAATTTCTTACTACTTACCCACTCAGAAACTCGAGAAATACAAAATAGTAACTCTTTCCAACTCGAAGGCAGATGTTATTTACAGCCTCTATAGAATTTACGAGTTGTACTTTCCTTCTCTGATATGGACAAGTATGAACTATGAACTCAAATTTTGAGTTACAGCCCTCCACTGCATTTTTCTCCCAATCCTATCACTGCAATACATGATAAGTATATTCCATCCGCTACTTCAATATTATCCTCCATCGCCATACACTCACTTATTTATACAACTCAAGACTTGTACACAAAAGGTCTGCCAAGATGACTCTGCATACAGATCATCTACATCTTTCTATACTTACCAAGTAACATTATGTATTATTATTATATATT
This sequence comes from Tomocerus maximus, assembly GCA_019776445.1. NCBI lineage: Eukaryota > Metazoa > Arthropoda > Collembola > Entomobryomorpha > Tomoceridae > Tomocerus > Tomocerus maximus. The sequence goes on from JABASH010001094.1 coordinate 10,650, forward strand.
AGGAATATTATTATATTTACGATATTTATTTGTTGAGTAAGAAATATGCATCAATGATATAGACATTAACTTTAAGCACTACGAGTATTTACATAACTTTGCAGCACTATTTATGCTTAGCACACCTGAATTGAGACTAGGAAATGATTTTTAGCCATGCACTGAAATTGGGGAGTGAGACAAATATTTGCAAGGAATTGAATTTTTGAAAATAATGTGGTGACCTACTAGTGTGGTTTTGTTTGTGTTATGTTGGTTGATTAGGTGGATCTGTTGGCGTAAGTGCGTCAAAAGGAAAGAAAGAACATGGCTCAGGTCTGAAATCCGACCTGACTCGTCACAGTGGGCGTTTCACGGTGACGAAAGCGTCACTGTCCTCGGGCTCATCGGCCTCGGCAGTGGGGAATGGGGCGGGTGGGCCAGGTCAGTCTCAATCCATCCCGCCGGGGTCCTTCGTCCCGTTGACAGTGGCCTCGGCCAAACATCAGATGCACCAACAACAACAGCATCAACAGCAGTCGGGCGGTCACGGGCAACCGGAAATGGAGTACATCCAAGTAGACACATCCTACTTGCAGCACTCTCAGGGCGGGGGCGGAAGTCAGAGTCACGTTTCCCGAGTTCCGACTCCCGGGACGTCGATGCTGACGGAGCCCTCGATGAAGAGAGGGATGCTGAGTCAGTTGATCGATAAAGTGCGCTCGAAAGACGACCGGAAGAAAAGCTCGGCGAGTGGAGTGAGTAGTTCGTCTTCGGGCGGGACGATCCCGCACCCTCCCCCGCCGCCTGTTCCTTCTGCTGCTTCTATAGCAGCTCGACGAGCTTTGACTATGTACGATGCTCAATGTCAGTACGGGACTTTGACCGCCGACAACTCGGCTGTGACCGCTTTGGCTGTCGCAAGCTCGAACCCGGCATTCCGCCGGAGTGGCAGTGCTCACCGAAGTCGCGGAGAATCTCGGCCTATTTATACTCGTGCCAAGTCTTTCGTCAAGTCGAAAAGTGATGATGAGCGTCCGCCAACGAAATTATCGAAGCAGTCTCGTGCTCGAAGTGCTGGAACTTTGGAAACTGAAACTTTGCTCAGGTCGTTGTCCTCCAGCTCGAAAGAAGCTTCCCGGATATTATCTCTCTATCAGAGTTTGTCCAAAGGTATCCTTCTAGAAAATCAACAGCAACAAATGCATCAGCAGCAGCAGCAAATCTACCACCAGCAGCAGCAACAGCAGCAGCAACAGCAGCAGCAACATCATCATCAACAGCAATCTCAACAGCAACAGCCTCACTACCATCAGTATTCAGAGCGGAAAGTGTCAGAGCCAGAAGGACGCTTCGCCGGGACTGACTCTTTGATGATGACAACGATGACAAAAGGGTCGGGGAATAGTAATACAAATCCGAGCTACACGCACAGCCATTCTCACACTCATCCTGCTCATCATGTTCACACCACGAATGGGGGTCGGGGCCATAGTCACAGCCGAGGTGCTCACTCCCAAAATCCCCCATTTTCACAGCAATCCCGTTCTGCATCCGAATCCGGGAAGTATCACCGCAGAAGTGGCAGTGGTGGAGGCCCCGAAGATTGTCTCAGTCTCAGTGAAGATGATTACCAGCAAATCCCGATGTCTAGAACTCATGTAATGGGCAGATCCCAATCTGCTCCTCCGAGAAAACCTTCTGGCTCCGCCACTCCGGGTGGAAATTCGAATTCCACGACTCAAGTCCAAGTATACGTTCACGAAGAGCCTCGTAGTACCCGCTCCTCCCCCTCCGCCACTCTGTCTAAGAGCCTAGAGGAGTCTTACCTGTATGGATACCTAGCCCAGCACGGCGGACTGACCTCGTCTTCTTCCGGACACTCTGGCTACAGCGGAGATAGGCATGGACACGGACATGGGCACAGTGGACACAGCAGCGCCTTCGCCACTCTCAAGAAACCGACGTCTTGTGAAAGTCTAATTTCCCTGAGCACAGAACAAAATAGTAATAGCCACAGTCGTAAAAGCAGTATAGACTTCGACAGAAGAAGTGTCGTGACTGTCAGACGTGCGGGATCGAAAAGTGCGCTCATTACCCGACAACATTCATGGGAGGCCGGGGCTGCGGCGAGTGCTGTCCAATTAGTCGCTACAACTGTCAAAAGAGAACAATCCCTGTCCACACCGCATTTGTCACCCGACGATCCTTTCGGGAGTACGAGTGGCAGTAGCAGTAGACACAGTGGACTCGGCGGCGGCACTTTCCCACGATCCAATAGTAATCCCTACGATGAACACGATCTCGCCGTTGGCTCCACACTCCACAAGGCTGACAGTTTCGAAGGGCATGAGGAAGCTGTGAGGAGCATCGTTGCTGCGGTGCAAGAAACCCGTACTTTACAAAGGAAATTGCAATCCAATTAAGTAATTAAGGATCAAATAATATAATTCTACTACACATAGGGACTATTAATAGTGTGGGACAAAACCCATTTTTATACTCAACTGATCTATTTCCTTCGTTTCCTGTTTATACTTAGCCATAAACTAATTTTAGCTAGGGAGAAATGATAATATTATTGTGAAACAGGAATTAATGCCGGTTGCCTATACATACACACATGAACATGTGCATGAACCATTTGCTATTCTATCCATTGATACTACGAGATGGGTATTTAGGGTAAGCTACGTAATGTGTTTACTAAATAATAGAGATACTTATAATAAGTCAAAAATATTTTCATTTAACCGATTGTGTTTGGTTGGGATTCATCAATATATACTTACACATTACTGTCGTGTATAAAACACTTAATATGTTATACCAATTGTTATACAAATCATCCTCATCATCAATCTGTAATACATAGATGTGTATGCAATCTCACGAGTATGTAAGGACCTACTGGTATACTCACACGATATGAACGCACACAAGTGCAGTGCATACACAAAAATACTTACAATAAAACCAACGAACTGGTTTTAAGCCTAAAATAATCGTGTCTAAGTTGTAACTGTAAGTACATACTATGCAAAATACATGTCTCATGAAACACTCAACTATATACTTATGTACAACTCTATAATGTTTAACTTATTAGTTAGTGTGTAAACATTAACATGACTGCAGACCGTATCTATTTCATTATCATATACCGGTTGACATTGTTTTATCAGTGAAGGTTGCATAGTTAGTGGTAGACGTAAATCGTAACGCTGTATTTTTACAAAGTTTTTTTCGGACTGTGGGATTTGATAACATCATTACTTAGTGCTTTACTATATTATACCAAAAACTGCCAAAAGATTACATTATCAAGTAATAATATAAGGTACATAGGAAATTGTTTATAAAGATGGCAGGTATGTATAGTTGTAATATAGCAATGATAAGTATTACGTAGTGTATTGATGCACATGCTGAGAGATTCGTCTGTAGTAGTGATATATAATTTGAGTGAAGCCTACCTGCTGGGGAATCCAATTTAATTACAATTGGAATTTGTCAGAAAACTTTAGGTGATTTGGAGTTTTCTTTGATAGGGTAGTAATAAAATGTTCACAGAAGCGATGGACTTGGGTTTGGTGACTGAGAATGGTGCAGATGAAACAAAATTTTGGGAGAGTAAATAGAAAAGGTTAAATGATAAATGAAATGGTAGCATTTTGATAGTAGCTGACAGGACGTTTAATATTCAAGAGTGGGCAGGTAGAGACTTTAATTTTGTGAAATGAACACCTCTAACGACAGCTGTGAACATGAGAGAGCAAGAGGGAGCAATAATTACAATCATTAAGTGTGCAAGTTGTGTTAATTAATATTGATAGCGGTAATGCCTTAACTCACTACAGACAGCTAGTTGACAAAGCTGTGTACTCGAATATAGAGCAGAAATACATGCATAATTAACACGTTTAACTCTATTAATAAAGGTTAATTTAGGAGTTGCACTTGAGATGACAAGACAAACGGCCGCCTATGCATAAGTTATTTACTTTCATTACACGTTTTATCGTCAGTAAGCAGATCTGGTTTGTATTGTCATCATCCTCCTCTCCCGTCCCGAGTAAAATGTCATATTGAGTTACAGGGCACAGAGCTATTAAATGTTAACACATTTATTTACTTGTGACACATTCTACATCCTTACATCTTCAGGGTGTATTGTATGTCATTCTTATCAACTGGTTGTTATTACTCATTCCCCAAACACAGCCAATTTGCAATATAAATATAGAGTACTGCGAAATACAGGAATACATGATATGATAAAAGGGAGCGTGACAACTTCGCTCATGGCATGAGCATTGAGCACAACAGACACGCAGTAGGGTTCGTAGTGCGTGGAAAGTAAATCTAACGCACAGATTTCATAATACTTTATGGTAGTGTCCCCAGGCGAAATTGTGACAAATTGGACAATGCCCAACAAAGCTAACCTCTACAGATTAGGCTAAGAACAGAAAGAGAGCGTTTCATTCCAAGAATGGGAATTTCCACACTGAACCCTAGTCCATGTATCTCTATAGATGCTATCATCATAGATATATCTGGCCTCTGCTGAGGAATACATAATAAATTTACAAGTCATTCACCTAGACACATTATATTCATATCGTGTGTAATCTTGTGATGACTCTCTATAGGGATGTGGTATATGTACTTTCGTGTAGCTGTGAAATAAATACTGGATTCTTTTGCACTGTTTGACTAGACGTAGTCACAAAGGAGAATAGGACGTCGCAGTAATAGTAAAAGGCTAATCTTAGCAGAATTTGACGAGGAGTTTGTTATAATAATTGTTCACTTTCCCCAGGGCTTTCTCTCCTTTATAGGCTTTCTCTTCCTTCCCCTCCTCTGTTATTAATATGACACACGTGCAGGAATTTTGAAACAAAGCTCCGCCCGCAGCTACACTTTTCTATTCCTGTGTATCTGGCTCCTGCAAATCCGTATACGACCCCACAATTAGTACCTGCAGTGAAACAACATGTTAATGTAATTACCCGCTTTGAGTGAGTAATTAATAATGTGCATGATACCGGATCCAGAACTGCTTTGCCATACAAGCACCTACCATTTGGAGTACATACTACTACAGATATCTGTACTATGGCTAGAATTGGTCGTTTGAAACTGGTATTATTACATGTAGAACAACTATTTCCTCACATAGTTAGTCATATTTAATTGCTATCAATCATCGTAAATTGGCCGACGAGGTAAAACATTTATGGACATGCCATATTTCATTTTGTCGGGGTTGAGAGCAGATGTGGGGTACTATGTATAGGCAGAGATGTGTCTTATCTTTAGTTTCTTTAGTGGCCACTTATTTATGTATAGTAGGTAATAGTTATCATAGCATGGTAGACTAATACGAACTTAATACAGTAATAATGGGAGGAGGGAAGTGAAATCCGTTATTATTGTAGTAGGTAAAAGTTTGCGGAGGTTTGTGGCAGGACATTAGACTTAAAGAGATAAAACCTCAAAGAGACAGGGAGTGGAGAATTGGAAAAGTTTGCAATTGAAATATGATATGCCGATAGTTTATTTCCGCTACTTTTAACGTTTATCTTATCAGCTTAGTTAGTTTGTACGGGAGACGAGGGACATAAAAAGGAAACGGTGCAATCCTCTCTGATAAGACGGCCAATAGTACAAATAGGAGTCAGTTGCTGGAGAAAAATCCACAGGAAGTGGCGTAAGTAAGAGGGAAGACTATCCAAATAGTCTAAATCTGTTGAGAAATAGAGTCTTTTCTATAGAAAGGAAGTTAGCACAGAGTCAAGTTGGTCCTGTGTAGTTCGGAGGATCCAGAATTGCTTTCGTAGTCAGTGAGTCTACCTTGTCGAGTGAGGTAACTACACACAAAAGCACACACAACGAAATTGCACGGATTCCTCTTTTATCCTATTTCTGCCTATTGTGGAAGATGCTCAACAATGGACAGAACAGGACACAGCAACCCGAATTCACTTTCTCTAAGCCAAGTCTTACTTCAACTCTTCCCAGCTGTTTCTTTGATGTTTCCCGTTTTCCTCCAATTCATCCAACACACGTATAGTTACCCTTCTTTGATACTCCTCAATCCATCCGCCTAAGTTTGTCATTCGCTCAATTGTTACGTTGCATTAGATACTCCAAAGATAGAAATATGTGCTTTTTATATTCTGATGAATTGAAATCTTTCCTCGTAGCAATCTTCCAATAACAGATGTATTTAATTGAGAGAATTTTGGTTTCATTTGCTCTGCAACACGAAAATAGAGACCGGAGGCAGAAAATAATCCTTTTGCGTGATTGTAACATTTTCCTTAATCTAACCCAATCACAGACAAAAATTACGAAGGATGTCTTAGAGGGTTTTTCTGTGAAAATAAATTGGAATATGACCCAAGGGGATATATTTAGTATAAGTAGCTTATACCTTATATTTGATACATTCGGGGAAATGTGCATTGCGCTCTTTCTTGTACGGGTTTATTTATTGAGGCGATCGAAATATAATTTAGAAATCAATTGGTTTTATGCACTAGGTTCTAACTTGTAAAGAAATGGTATGTAACATAGCTGGTTTTTACTATTTGTCTTTTGGTATAGTTGGGACTGTTGGTAGTATGGGAGTATTTTAATGCTAATGGGAACCAAAGGAAATACCAAAGTTCATATCCGAGCTAAAAAAAAAGAACACGAAATGAAAAAGAGAAGATGAGATAAATTCTTGTTCACATTTCTGTGGTTTTGGTTTTCTTTATTGATTTGATTTGACTTGGGAAGGCAGGAGATCATATCACACTCTAATATATATCTCTATACTTGTAATAATGATACAGGTGCATATAGTAGTGTGTTCCATACATAAGTCTATCCGTAGGCCAGGAAAGAACGATATAAGTAGGACAAGTTATAATATATGATAGTTTTGAGGTTAGTTACGTACATAGCAATAATGGAAATAGTAGATAGGGTGATGGGAGAACAGGGATGGCCAAGGAGATTTACTTAGTTGAGACATGGAAGTAAGAGAGTTGAGTTGAATTGAGTTGATCTTGAGATTGAGGCTGGTGTCCTGGTCGTAGCCTGCATGTGTGTCTGTGAAATGACAAAAGTAACAAGAACTGTTGTGACAGTCTTGTTATAAGTTTAAAATTACACCTGAAGTTGACACCTAAGTGAAGTGTAGGAGGGAGGATGGGATCGTGTGAACACACGTTCTCTATCTATCTAAATTGTAATATGTGGGAATGTTGTGTATGCATTGATAAAGGGCAGGAAAGTCTGGAGGAAAGTTAAAGAAAGCTAAACAAACGAAAAGAAAGCAAAGCCAAGCAAAGCAAATATAATTTTCCTCGTGTCTTGTCTTTTCCTTTTATATTTATGCCACTTGGATGCTGTTCTAGCGTGAAAGAGTTTGTGCACAGAATAATTCTATTTTGCTTGTCGTCCTCTCTGAAAAAATGAAAATGGTAAGCAGAGGAAAGAGCCTCGGCACAGACTCTCCCTTGCACATGTCACGCACATCAACAGCAATTGAAAAAAATGTGTCATATTACCACCGCAGCATTCCACGACGACCTACTATCTCCTCCTCCTCCCATTTCATCTCCCAAATGAAAAGAGACATTCAATAGACTCTTTGTTTTCATGGGCGGCTTGTGACTGATAATAGAAATTATTATTACTCTTTGTACTGTTCGCAATTACTACTAAATATAACTATTAGGTACTAACTCCGAGTTGCGCAACTCTTTTTTCTTCAGCAAAGCATCCAACTTGGCCGTGTGTAATTATTAACGTAACGTAAGTAATAGCTTTTGCTTTCTGTTTGTTCATGTGAGAGCTTTCCATACTAATTTCCATAATAATAGTCCTTTGATAACGGAAATTATTATACTACATAGAGCTAATTATAACTACGGAAATCATTTTTATTTCTCAGAGGAACCTCTTCCACTTTCCAACACTGGTCATGTAGATAGTTACACTAATGCTTCAATTTTAAGAAACAGACCATCCAGCATGTGCATCAGTCTACGAATTGAAGTCCTCTTTGTAATTTTATTCACAGAACTTCTCCAATTATCTTTGAGTTTAGTTTAGAAAGCATACTAACTAGGGACTATTGTATAGATCTATAAATATTATAGTAGAGCTAGGAACATACGAAAACACAATGCTCACCAAATTTAGAACAGTCTATACATAATTATGTACTACTTGTATTAGAGTTAAGCTAGGAACACTGTTAACACACACATTGTATTCTATCTAATTGAATTGAAGTAGCTTAGATAACATAATCCTCCATGAATATATACAATAATAAAAGATGTTGATAAGCAAAGTCAAAAAGTCGACATTGTCAAAGTACTATACATAACTATTGCATTGATTGCATCAAATTGTGTTCTAAATGTAACTCAAACTCAATCTACCAATTGAATTACATACTGTGTACTGGAATTGCATACCTCATCTAAATAACTACTAAGTATACGTACGAAGTACATGTAACTCATAACACACTATAGTATAATAATAATAATATAATGCTATATACGTAGTACTAAAAGATAACTCTACCTACTCTAATGACCTACTTAGGTATCCATTATTGTCACTGTGTTCTTCTGCACAGTCTTTAAATTAATTTCGTCCTGAAAGTCCAAGAGACAAGACATCATGATATTCTTTCATACAATTGTAATAGTGACACAGATAAGGAAGGCTGTAGAGTGTTTATCAATTAATCGCTGATTCCATCTTATACATCTAACTATATTATAGGAGTGTGTGGCAGATGTACTCATAGAAGATACAGAATTTGAATTACCAAGGTAGATTAAAACGGATTGTTGTTTGCGCCAAATGATTTGACTGTGTAAATATAGCCACATAAGTGCTTGACACGATTCTACATAGAGATAATGCAAATCAGGTTGATCGTAATAAAAGTAGGTAAATGTAGATTTACAAATAACTTGTGAGAAAATCAAATCATACACCAAACTATACCGAACGGAAACAGAAAACACTTATCCACACTTAATCTATAGATGATACTGTTGTGTAAGTATTAGGTAGGTCACTACACAAGTGTTAATAATTAATATAGTTATAGTAAGTATCAGTACCTACCTATGTGATTGTGATTGCAGGTACTTATACATTGATACACTATTGTGAATTAAGTATTGAGTATGATATCCAACTAAACAAGACACTGATACAAGGTAAAGATAAAAAATTAAAAATACTCTGCCTGAATCTACATACATCCAATTATTGAACCAGTTACTTCATATGAAAATGTTACAGCTTTACTTTGAAAGTACATGTCATAGTACACTCATAAAAATGTTAACGTGATATGGTAAGTCTTGGAATGCATGAGATGAATTCCCTGAAGGATTGCATATACCCATTGACATGGAGGAGGAATTATGGCGAATAATTGACTCATGCGTACTTCTTAAATAAATAGAGCACAAAAATCTCTATGAAACTAATATTATGTATTGCTACATATAAGTGTGTGCTATAAATAGTTCGACACGTACTAAGCATAAGAGATTACAATAACTTAATTAAAGAAACAATTTTTATAAGAGTTACTTCCACAATGGGACTACATACTATACTTAGATAATCTAGATACTACAATTTATTAAATGAACGATAGAGACACGACAAGTGACAAGACAGAGTGAGTAAAGTTAAGGAGTTTCAAGTGAAGTGACCTACATACGAACATCCATGAACTATTTACTAATTTGTGTTTTCTATCATCCTTTACGTACGGTGCACTCAACCTTCTACACTCTGAACTTATAAAAAGTTGAAAACTTACAATCAGCATACTACCTGCCACGACATGCCAATCGACACGTCAAGTTCTACGCTGAAATTTAATTAACATTTCCTTTTCATGTACATAGTATTGTTGATTGTATATTTATATTCACTACACAGCTCATTACATAAATGTTAATTTTGGTAAAGTACATCATATGACAAATAGGAAAATGAATTTTCATGCATCGCTTGCAATTTCACACAATTGTTACATAAAATGTTATATTAATAAATGTTTCTGTTGATGACTTGTAAAATATAAATAGATACACATCAGTGTACGCATATTACATACCATTTGTGCAAAAAGTAAATTGCTATGATTTGAAATTCTTACTGCCAGAAGTTACAGTTAGCACAAACACGCATTTTGGTATTACATATTTAATTTTCTTCCGAGTTACTACGAAATAATTGTTGCTGTTAATTATGATGTATATCTATAAGTAATGTTGTATGATATTATTGGAGAAACTATTATTGCGAAATATTATATAAGAGATGATGGTGGAAGGAAGCGATAAATTAATTGAGAGCAATTCAATTTTCGGCTCACAATGTTGGTTAACAAAATAAAAGGGATTTACTGCTGAGCCAAATGGCTCACAAATGAATTTCTGTGCATTTCATTATGAACTTTTCATCATTTTATCATTCAGAAATGAATTTGTCGCAGCATAGCCCATTACTTTTGTCTATTAATGGAATTCCTTTAGAGTCGTAGCTTTTCCTTGGAATTATTCTGTTCTATTACACGAATTATCATGTGGACTGCTATAGCGAAGCATCTCTCTACACGACAACTACACAAACTGGTAAGTGTTTCAACATTATTTATTTGCATGCTATATTCACATAAGCACGCACAAATATAGAGAAATATATTTATTAGTTCCACAGATACTACTTAGGATCTAATAATAGAACGTAATTTATTAAGCCATTTATGAAGTACAGTTATGATGTGGATTCTGTTCAAGTTCTGCTTTTGTATAAGTAGCAGAAAATTCGTCAAGTTAGAGGAGACATTCGTAATAATCATAAACGTATTAAGAATTATACATTTGCAGTTGAATGTTTAATTGCTTTCAGAAACTAGGATAGTAATTGTGTATTTTCGGACGAAAGACAAACATTAATTGTTCCTACATTGTAAAGGATATTTACTTCTACTATATCTGTATGCACTATGTATATTTGTATCCAGTATGTATACTAATGCCAACCTAGATACAAGAAATGGGTACCAGTAGTCCTGAGATGACGATATTTAAGTATGTCGTACAGACATTTGAATTCTAGTTAGCTTAGTAGTGCAAGTTCAGACCCAATAAGTTTCCATTAGACAGAACAATGTCTTTATGAAGAAGATATGAAACAAGTAGTCGAAATATAGTACAATGCTAATGTAGAACTGAGTGAGTTGATAGTTTGCTCTAGTATTGTACAGGAAAGGAATGGAAGACTTATTACGTACGGACTGTCACACTTTGTCACCCCAGCATGTTCGGCCTAATGGGATTTCAGGCCGTTTTCATGCTTCGTCACGTAGCATTTTAGCATAATATACGCACTTGGCACTATCCGATGAATTCATCAGGATTCTCTCTGTTTATTCTCAATTTATAGCATCCAATATTACTATGTCCGTAATGCACTCCACAAGAAATACCCGAATCAAGTCCGAATGTAGCCTTTGACACTTATTTTACTATTCAACAACCTAAAATATTTCATTTACAAGCAAAATATGCTAACCATCTTTATAAAAGTAATTTTACTTACGTATTAAGTGGTCGTTTTAGTTCGCTTTATGGCTTTGACACTTCCGTCTGTCTATCTGTCTGCCCTGACATCCGAGCTACAACTCCAGAACGGATTAAGTTATCGCATTCAAAGTTAGTACATTTCATTGTGCTTCCCGTTTAAAAATAGGGCCAATAGGCCACGTCCTCCATGACACAAAGCGACCCCAAATCAATCATAATTTGAACACCTTAGTCACTCCTACAATAGCGTAGGACTACTACTGCGCCGGGCTAAACTCCTACAGCAGTCTCACGTCATAAACATTTTACGGTAGTGAGAGAAAGTCTTCAAATTGGAAGCTTTTTGACTGTGCGAACCTTAAATATTTTCCATCATTTAAATGGCAGTTTAAGAAAAAGCTAGATTCAAAAATATCGAAATGATTGATGATTTGAATTGAAGTGACTCCTGAAAATGTAACTGAAAATGAGAACAATGGCCTATCAATCATTTCGTATAGTACATATATTATTAGCATACTGTTTACAGGATGTTATCTGTAACAAGATTCCTGTCTTAAAGTATAATCTAACTGGGCACTACATTCACTCCAGACAAGTCAAATAAGATATAAAGAGTCACAATTCTATGAACTTTCGAAAATCCATATGGCAGATATTTTACATTCAGCATAGACAATGTGCTAATTGGACATTTGATGCGAACCTTCATATGGAAAATTCCATGAATGTGGCAGCTCAAAAATGAAGTTTGTGAGAACATTGATCTTTCCAAAAATAGCTTCAATTTCTCAACTTTTTCGTCGATGTCACAAGGAGATGGTGCAAGTTTTTCTTGTCTAATTTGCATCGTACTAGTGCCAAAGGATTTCTGAAATCCTCTAACTACTGAGTTTAGTCCTTTGTTGATTGTGATCTGACAGTAGGGAGTAAAGCCAATTACAGTCATGACACTATTGAAAAGTAAGTCTACGTTTTCTTGGTAGGTGATTTATGCCTTAGACAGGCAATGCATGTCAAGTATTATATAGTTCATACAATATTGAAATAAGCACAGAGTTTGTAGTGAACGTTTATGTGTAACTATAACATTTTTACTGCACCTAATGTATATGTACATGAGAGCTACCTGCATTTCTCCCATTCATCAATAAGCATACTAGTTTAATTTTTCTAATAGCTTCATTCATTTGCAATTCTGGCTATTTACAGCATGTGATATGTGAACTGTCTACACGACAAAAGTAACTTATGTCTGTAGAAACATTAAGCGTGATTACATAGTGACTTATAATGGCGGCAATAGGTACTATATCTTTTAATAATAAAGAACTACTTAATGTACACATTACAATGTACATTAAGTAAGTATGCAGTATAAGTGAAAGGTATTGGCTACCATCCCATTCATTCTAAAAGATAGGCAAACATCCCCATCCCATCCGTTTCCATCCACTGGATGAACATTGAAACACCATAACACCATCCCTTCCTAACATTGTTAATGAATTTTGGATGTTGAGTTTATCGAAAAAATTTTGTATTTTTTTACATTGTTTGGCTATTAAATGTAAATATTATATCAATTCGACAATTGCTAAAAGACACTACAGTGCGATCCAAAAGGCAGTTGATATAGTACTTTCACTTTCCCTATGATAACTGCATATGCAACTTTCCCCAGTACTTTAGCCGATACTTTCACAAAAATTTGAATCAACTGGAATGAAATTTTGATGTGGTGAAAGTTGGGAAACTTTTATTCATTTGGAGTTATGCTGGGAAAAGAGAAGGTGTTATTATTATTGATTTTGACTATATAATTGTTTTGTGATACACCTCAATACTCCATTTCATCCTTCTTCTAAACCCCATCCTACTTCATCCAGGGGATGGTCAACTAGACCCCTATTCCCACCCGAACCAAAAATATGGGATGATGGATGAGTAGATTTTATTTCTCATAGCAGTAATGAACCTTATTTTAGAAACGGAAAGTAAATACATGCAGATGAGATATTAAAAGATATGGGATGGGTACATTTTATTTGTCATGCATATCAGTAATGAGCCTTAGAATATTTTAGAAACGGAAATTTTATGCTTGCATGCACAAGTCCAACTCGTAACGTAATTTAAAAAGTCTTTAGCGCTTAGTGACGGTGATAAAGAAAGTGCTTTGAGTAGACTGGAAAAAGTGTAGGTCCTTTATCATAATAATAATAATCAGACAATCTGTAGAAACCAATGTGATGCTATTAGGGACTGTCCTGGAATTATTATAAGTTGCCGTTGTGTTGCCTGGAGAAATGAAAGGCAGTACTCTGGCTCTGTTCTCCTATTATGATCCAGTTGATGAGCCCCATTAAGAAATGTCGTCTTGTCAGTTTTTGTCTTTCATTTACTCCATACTGCGATAGTATTTACTGGATGGAAATGGCTGTGGATGCTTATTTTATACAGAATAAAAAGAGTTGTAGGTAGTAGTGGTAGTGGGATAGCCCAAGAGTCGTAGTCATAACATAACACATTACATTACTGTATACTATTATGGCGGAGACAATTCCAAATAGTAATTGCAAGGAGGATAGTAGTCGTCGTGGATGCTTACATATTGTACCGTGCTGTATGCATGTGAGAAAGTGTTGTGTCTACGCCAAGGAGAAAGCTTATATTAAAAATCAGAATCCAATACATTGCGTAGAATGCAATAACTGTTAAAAGGAATCCTTACGGTAGCCAATCAGGTTGCTTTTAACCTTTTAAGCTCCCTATTACTTTTCCTGTCACCATAAAACTTATAATAAAAGAAGCTGGTGAAATATATCGTCGAAAGAAACGAAATCAAAGTCATTGCCTTGTACTACACTACAGCACAGATAATATATCGTACAATTATACAGATAGACAGTTGAGAGTGCAAGACGGGGGAAATCGAATCAACTTTCTCCTCTTGTCTTCTCATACAGATCCATTTCTCTCACTATTTATTAGCACGGGCTGGAAAATTACTTTTGTATTATGTATACAGTGGAAGTACACCCTGGAAAATGTAATAAAGATTAGGTGCCTACTGGGAAAGAAATTTGTGTCATCAGATAGAGAATTTTTAGTATCCGTAGAAAATTGGTGCTTAATTTCCCAATGTAGCACTTGTGAGTGTTGGGAGAGTTAATTCCATGTTTCTCGTGGAGAAAGGGGGAAAGTGAGGGACATAAATAGGGATATAATGTGAATGAGTAATGACTGGAGCATTATACAAATGCCTGTTCCAGGATTTATAGGGCACGGAGTGTAAATGTAATATTGGTTAATAGAAGTGAACAATAAGTAAAGATAAAAAGGGAATGGAAGGAGGACAAACTGTCTAATAGTCCAATATTTGAAGACAATGGCAATGGGGAAAGTACTTTTGCTTGAGTGAAAGTAGGGTTAGTTAGGACTCGACGAGTCCGTCAGCTAGTCGTAGTTGTGCATTTAGGTAGTGCATGGAAGGGACGAAAGAGAGAAATGTAAAGGACAGAGTGGTTTCCCCATCGTTTGTGATGTTGAATGGGGAAAGTAATGTAGCATAATAGTATGCAATGTAGTAATATGTAATATATAGCAAAATTGCTGGCTAATGTAACTCGCTAACAGTAAAAAGACTAAAATAAGAGAAGAGGAAGGAGACAAAGTAAAGTCTCAACGAGTAAGAGACGAAGGGAAATAATAGGGATTTTCACTCTTTTTCACTGAACATTTCAATTCAACATGTCTTGTCTCTCTTTCACTCCACTCCAGTTATGTACCTATACTTGACTTTCTCCACTTTCTCCATGTGAACTCCCGTTTAGATCCCTATTTACGTATACGTATACATACCCTTTTGTAAATATACAAACTATAAGAACATCTCCCTCCCGCATGTGAAAAAGAACAGGCCATTTACAGCATAGAGTTCTACTTTCACCAAATAGCGGTAGGAGTCGTTTTATTTGGAGAATTTATATGTAGTTATTTATGTAGGGTTATGTTACTAGGTACATGGGTGAAGTGCATTACTTAAGTGTACGCTAAAAATATGGCAAGTCCCTATAGATATAAAGAGATACGTAGTTGCTAGAATCATGCAGGGTGGTTACTCTTACTAGGATGGAATTCAAGATGGAGATCCGATCCTCTTCTTCTCAATCTCAAGTGATGTATGACATTTTATATATTTCCCGATTGTCAAAAGTGAAGTGAAAATAGTGAATGTTGGCTTGTCTTCCTTTCTTGCTTACGTATGTCTTGGGTTCACTACGCTTCGGCTTTACGTAAGTAAGCCACCCTTAGTTGATTTGACTTCGTCAGGACCATAGGAATCGGCAGAACGTGTATGTACTTCTTTTTACGTACTAAATATGTAGGAGAGGAGCATAGTAAGTAGTAGGTGAGTGCAGGACAACTACACATCCTAAGTATCAGAGGAAAGTCAACTTGAATTGACTCGACTAGACGGAAGCCAGTTGTGCCATTTCCATTCGTAGTCGAGACAAGCCAAAGGAACGAAATTCCAAATCTTACATACAGGAACAGTGCAAGATGCAAGAAAAGAGATAGAGAGAGGAGAGCAGGACGTTTTCCAGTGCCAAAGGCCAAAATATGAAAGCCAAGACTTCTTATGAGATTATTCAATTTCGTAGTAGTGCCGAGTTCTGAGTCTAGTAAATTTCTCCCTCCACTCCTCACTCACACATTATCTACTTACAGACCATTCCGCTCTTCTCATAAAATACTCTTACATACATCTATCTATCTGCCTAATACAACTGCAACAGACTACTCCTACATCGATTAATAATATACAGATAGCGTCCATATATATTTTCTGCTAACATTGCTCACGGAGACTGTAAACAACATATTTGTTTCGCGACTTCCCTAGATAGCTACATAAAATGCGCAAACTATGCTATTTTATTTGTATTTCCTTTTAGGTAACTAACAGTTCAACATTTAGGAAAGATTTCACAGGATCCTATCCTTTACTTACCATTCACTTAAGAAATGATTTTTTATCAGACCGATTGAGTTGCTTTCGCTACACACGGAGGAGAAACATCTTGCTTTCCAACATCAAGATGTCTCTATAATATGTGTAGGAGGAGGATGCACCACTCTAAACAGCAAAGATGGTATGAAATTCTTGGAAGCATTTGCAGTAATTCAATCATCACAAGATTCTCAAGCCAAGACATGGCAACAACAATTTCCGCCTTCAAGCTACCCAATGATAAATTAAATTAGATGTAGTCCAAATCGTTTTGTAGCCAACCAGGTGACTTCCCTTTTCACCAATTGCTTTATTTTCTTTTACATCAACATCCAACAGAATTACGGGGTAGACACATTTATTTATATAGTACACATATAGACACATAGACACTTGAATATAATATCCCCTATCATATTTATAACACACTTTACTACTTTTCCTCTTCTAAGCTGTATCAACTTCAGAATGTTCACTTCCCAACTCTTGATATCTTTCTTTTCAGATGTATATCCGTTCTCTCTCACATTGGACAAAATCCAACACTACCATACTACATGGCTTGGCTACTAACATGTTGGGCAATGTATCTATTCAGCAATATGCGTTAGACTTAACCCTTTCTAATACACATAAAACACATTGACTTATTGTATCTTAGCTCAATTTGACATTTTAATGACTATGAGTTTTTACTTCACATTTCACTAATTACTAAGACATCTAGTATTCATTGTAACATAGTTCTTCCCACTACAGCTTATAGGATAACATTTTTATAACTGACGAACATTGCAATAAGTACTTGTAAGTAAATTCAATATAAATAAAACATAATAATAATAATACAAAGAACAATGACATCACAGAGAGTCCCAAAAAATCTACGTAACACTAATGTAAACTTTCACAAAAATGCTTCACAAAGTAGTCCTCTCCTTATTCATCTATTCAGGCAACAGTTAATATTTTAGAGAAGAGTCTATATTTTCGATAAATAATTATATTACAGTACAACAATAAGTGATTTACTTCATCAGTCCATTAGTCCATTTCCGTAAATTACGATACAACTTTTCATTCAAGATAATATCTATACACATTTAACTAGCGTAAAATCATATTTGATATAAGATTATAAATAGATTTCTTAATTACATCTGCTAACAACTTTCGAAACAGAATACAGACTATCTACAGCATGAATAAAAATGACAGATTGCTGGGGAAAGACCAACCAAGCAACTTTTACTTTCGAAATTCTTAATTACTATAAAGTGTTAGATAATCTTTCTTGAAGAATAACCTGGAGGGATAAAAATTGAAAAGTGTGATACATTAACACTTTCTTCCCCTTCCCTTGACAAGAAACGAATTGGAAATTGTCCACCAAAAGAAGTCGTTGTTACACTTGTACGTACTATATGGCTTGGATAATGGAGTAACAGGTAACGTTTTAAATAACTATTCGTCATAAATAGGTGACAAAAGCGGTAAACTCTTGATACATATTATCCCTCCCATAAAAGCCAGTATAATTTTTCTATAATACAACATGCAATAGCAGCAATGTAATGTTGAAATCATTCTAACTTGGTATTTCATTCTATTGGTCATCATCTATCTAACTGGTATTTCATTCTAACTTGGTACTATATTAAATTGCTATTACATGAATCTGCTTCGATAGACATATAAATTAATTTAAAGGTGTACGTAGCGGTTTATATACGCGTATGATTTCACATTAATAAAACTAATTGTCAAGTTAAAATTAATAATGTGAAAACGTTTTGGCATTAATGACGATATGTAAATATTACAGATGTAAGCACCATTAATAGAATTTCATGTAAGGCCAAAGAATTAACTGAGCCACCAACAGCAGCATTATAAAAATCTACGTCGAATGTCGATAAGTGATACTAATGTACCAACACCAACCCTTAAAATTATTATTACTTAGGTATTACACAATTATAAACTGAAGTCTAGCTCAAATACATTATGCGCCCTTTAAGGAATCAGTAATTATTACGAATCATCTCAAAAATACTCTATCAAACGACCTCAACGATAACAAAAATATAGATAATAGCAATCAGTGACCTAGCCCAAGAAAATTGTCCTATTATTTTCACACGTAGTTTAATAGGTAGTAAAAATGCATACACCTAGGTATATGGTACTTTGTATGTACTACAAACCTTGATATATTATATTGTTCAACCTAATTTAATTGAATTATAAACGAAAGTTAGCATACAACCACTAAGT
>JABASH010001095.1:0-29534 GCA_019776445.1 Tomocerus maximus
ATAATCGTAGCTGGCGACGATTATTCCGCAAATAATCACAATAATCGCAAATCTGCGTCAGAATGACTTTAGTTTCCAGGGGAACCGGGAGAATAGCAAAAATTATTATTGATCATGATTATTTTTTACGAAGGTATTCAAAGTAAATTCGATTATTACAGATTTGATTATAATCACGCAAATAACGTTTTTGCGGATTGAACTGCCCTACTGTCTCCTCAACATGGATAAAAAGAGAATCATGCTGACATATCCCCACCGATTGGGGCCAGTGACACGGAGTGAGAGGCAACTGAACACCCCTCTAAAGAACCCCGTGGTAGTTATTTAATTTGTGTTTTGCAATTTTATGCAATTTATTAGCAACGGATTAAGTAATTTTAAAAGTAGCTAATTTAAAACTGCTTACTAACAGATCCTGCATAACATTTTCGAATACTTGGACTTGAAGGACATCAAAAACTGCCGACAAGTTAATAAAACATGGAGTTTCGTTGCAGAGCCATTCTTGCGAAAATTAGGGAAGATTACAATCAGAGACTTTACGGATCGTGAAGGACTTAAAAACCCCAAGATGATGGAGAGGACATTCCAGAACTGCACCACAAAAGTGCCATTCCCTACTTTGCTTATTTTTTCCATTGGTATGGTAGATGCAGATGCATTGTTCCACTATCTACAGTCTAAAATGAATGAAACCACAGACTTGGCTCTGCACAACCTCTGTTTGGGGAAAATCATACCCCCATATAAGCAAGTAACTATTATGGACTCTCTGATAGGCGCGAATCTGAATAGGTTAGAGATCATTCTCAATATTACGATAAAATGGAATATTAGGATTTCCACACCAGCATTACAGTTCGTGGGTGACCTGACTTTGTCAGGATCCATTCTTGATATTGTGGCAGAGGGCCCAAAAATAGCTCCAAAAAACCTTTTTCTGAAAAATATGAAATTTTTAGAAAACGAGGATACGGTGACCCACCCCTTGGTGAACACCTTTGTGGATTTCAGCAAGTCAAAACAGATTTATCTGCAGGATAATTTAATCCTGGACATGAATTCTGAGTTCAACGCTGACTTGCTGGAATTGCTTGATATAATTATATTAAATTGGGAGATGGCAAGGGGTAGCATTCAAAAGATGATATGGCACTTATACAAGTTTCCTGCAAAACCAAACTCCCATCTCAACTTGAAATGTTTGATCCTCCGTAGCTGCCATGGAGTTGACTTGCGAGGTCTTCCACGCACTTTGGAAGAATTGACAATTTCCTTGTGCACTGATATAATTGGCCCAGAGGTTATTTCCCTTCCGTTACTCAAAGTTTTAAAAATTAAGAATTTCAGCAGCCAGGAAGTTCCAATTCGACATTTTACCGGGTGCCCCCAATTGACTCGTTTGGAGCTGATTTGTTATTCTGGGCGACCATCTCCCCAGTTAAGGTCATCGTGGCTTCCCCGAAACTTGGACAAATTGTCCCTAATCGGTGACTTCACCATTCACACAGATGTTAAAAACCCTGTTAACAGTCTTTACGTTAAACATACAAGCCACCAAAGGAGCTGGTTGAACAAGCTATTGAATGGCTTCGTACCAAAACATGTTGTGTACGCAACTGTCAAGGGGAGTTCTGGGAGATATGTCCACATGATTTTGCGCCCCCAGATTTTAACTTTTGCATTCGGGCCAGTAGACTGGTCACATAGCCATTTCCATGCCAGTCCGTTGTCCAGACACTCGAATAAGAAAGGAGAGTACTATTTCTTCAAAGGTGACAAGGGCAAATGTATGTCCAAGGGCAAATTTTTGGACTTAGTATCCTCGTGGTAAACTCAGGGAGTTGTTTTCAGTGTGGGTCCCCATAGATTCTGTAAAATATTGTCTCATCCCTAAAGTGTCTAATGTTGAAGGTAACAAGCGACACTCCACTGTCACTCGAGTGTATATAGGGTTTTTTAATTTACTTACATATCGTTTTGCTTTTAAACCCACCAATTAATAATCTAAAAATTGAATTGTAAGTCCATCCATTTTAATATGTATCGAAAAAATCAACCCTCAATGCAAACACATATTTGTCTACGAACTCAATATTGTTGTGCAAACTTAAAATCTTTTGTGTGGTATTTTGAAACCATTATTATTTACTACTACCCTATAACAATCTACATCAATTCATTAGAGTGGATGCCAATGCTTATGCACTGTATACGTTTTCCTGTATGTTGCCTGTAAATAAAATCCTAACTTCACAGGAATTGGAATTAAAATATCGATATGTGTTATATAAATGTGTTAGGGCATAAATTGCAATGTTTTGCATCTTGACATGCTTTATGAATAATAAGTGTTACTGCTATTGAAAAAAATTGGATTTCTTTTGTAAATAAAACAACTTTTCGTGGACATCATTTACATCCTGTTCAAATTTACTCTCATTTTGTAGAATAGATAATTAGACTTAAATCCCTAATGTAAGTATGCATATCCAAGCACATTAGCAACATCCTGAAAGATCTACCAGCAACAACCCGTGATAAATTGATGTAACCATGCACATGCTATTATTACCTGCATTGCACATCATAATCTGCTAGCTAATGCAGAGCAAGGTTTTTCCTTTAGGTACTAGCTTTGGTTGATAAGGATCAGAAGCAGTTTGGCTTTGCCTTAGCTGACAAATAGAATAAAATCGCATCCCATGCAATGCAGTCACTGAGCCAAGTTAAGTTGGCCGGAGATAGAAATCGAGAGTTTATGTAGAGATTGTGAAGCTGCCTAACAACATCTCATCTTTTGTTTTGCAATAGTTAGCTCCTACGCATTAGTCATCGGCTTACTTTGACTACTGATTTATATTTAATGATATCGATAACGAAAGTAAAATAGACTGGCGGACAAACTCCTTCCCTTGCTTCACTGCACTCATTCCAATTCGATTCCCCTTTAGGCTACATCTCGATTTAATTTTCAATAGGTACTTTCAATTTCAATGTTCGCTACAATCGATGCCAATACTACTTTTACACAAAGCAACATTAGAGTTTAGTAGCATGTAGGTGCTTAAAATATATATAGAGCCCTATTTAAAAATTAATTTTGAATCTACGATATTTGTGTATAGGCCACAGCATTGCATACATATAATTATGCATATTCTGTATCATATCTCGTAATACTATGTAGAAACTGCATTGTAATTGAAATTTATAGCCATACATACTATTATCAGTAGGTATACATGTCTTTAGTCTCCAGTATAAGTGACAAGAAAAGAGTTAACTAAGCACGGACACACTATATACTTATGTAGGTACATGTCGAGAGATGCTATCAGGGATTGTATTGAATGTGGGGGAATGACATACCACTATTTATCTTTGAATGCCCATGAGTGTATGTACTTATGTATGCAGTAGGTATTTAGATAGATGAACTGATTCGCTGCTATCCAAATGACACGTTCTCTTAAATGGATGCTCATGTCATGTCAATCTACGGCATGGCTCCACACATAGCATTGAAACAATTTGCATCCAATACATCTTTCTTAAGTTTCTCAACAAATCAGTTGAAAATTAAATGCACTGCCAGAGCAGATACAGAATACTAAGTAACTGATCTCTTCTATTTGGGGAGGGGCCTAACTCTTCTACTTTAAATAAATACAAAGGAAGGAATATAAACACTTTTTGTAAGTCTGGCTCCAGAAATATATATGGCGACATGCATACACTAGATCAGCCATTTCTACAAATCCTTATAATCCTAAACTCTGCATGTCAATATAAAATGAAATACAGAAATAAAATAAATACACAGGAATAAATCAAGGAACGTAATCACTGGAAGTCTTGGAAATTCACCTTACAATATATTTTATAAGTAGACTGCCTTACTTACAAGAATCCACCTTTAACAAACTCATCTATTTGGTAAATAATTTAGCTTCGCCTTTGTCTACAAGACAACACACTTAAAACCGTCATGTTATATTAGCAGAGTAAAAGTAGCACCTATAAGGTATTACGACTCCGTTCCCGTACCTAGTTAATTATTGGTAAGATTGTGAGGCATTCGAACTATAAGTACAAAGCAAAGGATGTGCTGTAGATTGTCCAATTAAGATTTAAAGATTGTTGTAGACTCTCTTCTGCGTCCCTTAGACATATGGGATCCTTATGAATTATACTTCAATTGTAGGTTCAAAAATCCTTATTGTCTGTACAGGGTGGTGTTTCGAGATTTAGGTGTCTGATATCCCAGTGACAATAGAAACAACCTAGTTTCGAATTACAGATACACCGTATGCTCAAAGGAGTTATCAGTGATATCAGGGCAAAGCATATACCATGAATTCCTAAAATACTAAAAATCCTCATCATTTCAAATTTCTTATATTGGATTTAATTCCTTTTGAAAATTAGACATTACTATGATAGTTCTATTTGATAATTAACTTAAATCGGAATTAGATCTTCATTTAATGTCTTAAATTGCCCAAATCTATAAAATGTGTACAAGTAAGGGATAAGTGTACGAATAATAATGTATTTAAGCTTACACAATTCCTTTATTGCATTATAATAATAAATTCTTTCGAAAGAAATGCAGGTAGGTATGAATACGTCAAATTGAGATTGAACTCTGAGTGGATGGTTTCATTGAATTGCATAATGCAGGGAAGTAAACTAGGGTGGCATTGCTTGGCATGCATGGGGCTTCTCTGAAGGGATGAGGTTTCTAAATATTATGGTGGAGTGAGTTCCTATCTCTGTAACACACATTTACTCTAACAGTTCGACCTGCAACAGAAAATAAGTTATAGAGGAGACTTGTGAGATAAACAAAGTAACCAGAGGAAGTCCAAGATAAAAAAGAGACATAAAAGTTTGTATCTATAGCTCATGTTTATATAGTTTAAGTGGAGTGATTGTTGCCAGTAGAATGGAACACACCCTGGCTGACTTGGCTCTGAACTCCCTGACTCTCCAGTCCCAACTTGTCTTTGTTTTTCCTCTAAAACACAAATGCATATATGATGACGCAATATAATAAGCCCACAGGAAAATGTGGCTCATTCTAAGTCAGAAATACGATTGTTGATTCAGACTATTTTAAGTCTACCCAAATGCACGGAGCTGAAGTCACTAATAGAATGCGGAGAGGCATTCCATATAAAGGACTCCTTACCATAATTGTTTATTTCGGACTGAACTGCATAATAAGTTGAACTGTGAATGCACAAATAAAAGGTACCTACACAGGTACATTATATATTGAAGAAAATAAAAAAGAGCTTTATTAAAAGCGAGTCAAAGTGAACTTGGACGTATAAACGAGTGAGCCAGACTGACAATCAGTGAATGCAGATCATACCATAATAGAGGAGTATGCACATACCTGTAGTCCAACCAAGTCTAGTATAAATAAAGGTAAGCCTATATGGAGGTAAGAAAGCTCTCTGATTATAATCGGTTGATTCCTTTTGTCTTCCACCACACCACACGGACGGTTGAAAATCTCAAAACTCGAGTCGATTGTGTGTGAGACGAGTCCAGTCCAGGCTGACAATGTAAAAATACACACAGTCTCACCCTATGACTATGTAAAGCACCTCCCTACAATTTTAATAGACACAGTTCTTGTGTTACTGCAGTAATAAGGCGAGAGAGGAGTCTCATCTTGTGAAGTACATCACTATATGGAAAATATGCAATAGAAACACAATTGACGATAAGCATCTTGTTTCTCCTATATCCTTGTATCACTATGCATTTCATTAGTCGGCTGTTTATGCACAAATACTGAGCACTACATACTATTACTCTGTAGAATGTATAAGGAGCGTAAAATAGATGTATCTACTGGAATAGCCCGTTCCATTAAATAGAGTCTCTTAGCATAAAGACAAGTTCTTTTTACTTTTATAGTCTCCAGGCGTCTTGTCTTAATTTCATTGTACCGCAGTATAGTAACCAGAATATAATTTTATGTTAGGCCTATTCATTTATAGGGGATGAGGTATGCACGAACCAAAGTGAGTCTCACTCTCATCACACCACACCGCGCGCCCCAACTAAAGTTCATTCATTTCCACTCAATTGATTTCATTCTGTTGATCTCACGCATGCATCCTTCATTTTCGGAGGATGAAAAATCCTTCCTACCAGCGACTAAATAGGGAGTATAACCTTCCCTGTGCTATCCTAGGCCAGAAGTAGACAAGAGGAGGGCAGCATATTTTTCGAATTCCTATACTCCTAGTTTATTACCCAATCTAATGCTGGAGTTACTCCATTCAATCTACAGTCCACTCACAGTATGGGCAATAGAAATATAATAGAGCCCTTTAAGGGACAATGCATTATGCTCGTTCATTCATCCAGGCACAAGTCACCAAAGGGCTTGGCTCTCCAAAAAATTCTATCAACAACGAGTCTGTTGACATGATTTGTTGCTGTTCTTCTTACCCACATTACACAGACTACAGACACCACAATACCCTAACAATTCAGACGCTCCGAGCTCTCTCAAAATATAACTAGGCTTTGTTACACTATTGATGCATTGCACTACATTACGCATGCATTTCATTATTTCGGGGAGAGAGTCAGATAAAGCGTCAAAGGAGGATTTTGTTGTTGCAAGTTGCATAATATCTAATCCATGAAAGGTACCTTCTATCTCATTAACATTGCATCTCATGCACCTTCAGATCCTTTAGGTAGGAGTCAAAGAGTGTATGGCCAAGGAGACGTTCCGAGTTAAGGGTGGAGTCCTCAACTTGTTAGTGCTAATGCTCTTTCCAAATCTGAAACTAAACTCTCGTCCGGGTTATGAATCTCAATCAACCTTTTCTCCTCTCCTTCCTTTCCTACCTACTGCATTGTCAATTTATAAATGTTCCCGCAAACCACAAAATTTCACTTCATCCTGTTTCACCGCCGGTAAGGTGAGTCTTCACGAATATCATACTAACTATTACATAATAGCATATACTAATATATGGTACACACCATAGCATTGATAAACACCGATGGGACCTATATACATAATAGCTAGTTGGGGTTGACCCAAAGAAATGCATCCTACTAAATAAATATATGCATTGAATGTAGTTCCAAGATATGCAGATAAAGAAACGTTAAAAATGAAGGTGTCTCGTCTGCCAGTCTAAATATAGCCTGTGGTGTATTTACTGTATGCAATCTAATATTATGTTCCGTTCCATCGTGTACTTTGTCTGTAAAGGCTACCTGCTATTCTCTACGCTAATGGATCAAATTACCGAAAAGTTTATGGCTTCCAGCTAAAAGCCAGGCCTGCTTGGTCAGATCAGAATGTATGTAAACTTGGTAAATTAAGATTTACTTGGAAGAAAGCACAGAAAATATTGCATAGGGAAACAGAATATTAAAGATGAGAGAAGATACTCAAACTATATGTGAAATTTTTCAACTTATAACAAGCAACTTATAACAAAAAACGGTACTTATTTACTTTTCTCCTTTTTATTTGGTAGATGCGGATAATAAGCCTAAAAATTACCCAGGGGAACGTGGACTATTGTGGCCTGCTGTGAAAGCGCGCCTTCAAGAATTAAGATTTAACCAAAAAATTTCCTCTCGGGGCTAATAGTTTCCTCTTATATTTGTAAAACCAGTTCATATTTATTACAGCCCCATTTATAATTGAAATAAACTTCTCTATAAAATGATACTTCTATTATTATTACATACCTACTATACTTATTTCCTTATGCACAAAAGCTCTCCATGGTGGACTCGGTGGATTTCATTTCTCAAATGAAAACGTTCAACCCAAAATCATACGCAGTGTACTAATGCAAAAGTTTGCCTTATGTAATATATAAATATTCCTTTGGAAATGTTTAATATTATTTGAGGACTTGATGGTAACATTTATTGCTTACCCACACCAGGTAACCGTATTTTACACCTTCTTTTAATTAGTTATATATTTCAGCTATTATTAAGTTGTTATTCTTCGCGACTTTATGCGATTACCCCTAACAGTCTGTCTGTACGTCTGTTACTATCCAGGAAACCTTTAGAACGGATACAGATAATTCGTTCAAACCATCAATATTTGTTGTTAGGGTCAAAAAAGGTTATGTTTGAAAATGGAAAAAACCGTTACAATGGTTTATTGGCTATTGCAAATATGCAGATCAGTCAACGCAGGCTACTAAAGCATTTTATCTTAGCATAGGAAGGAATTTATTCATATTCCTTTTTAAGGAACTATTGCCGAAATCACGCATGGTCTTTAGACACAATAAAGAGAGAGAGCCAAATTCCAATTTTGAGAGAGCTTTTGTTTTATTCGACTTGATTTCGTCCGTTCTCAATGTATTTCCTCAGAAATCTACAGAATGAGTCTAAAGGAAGATATTCTTGATCGTTTAAAAGAGAAGAATTTAGTATGGAAACTGTTAGTAAAGCACCTCACTTCCAATTGAAAGATGAATCGGTATGGGACGGATGGATGAGCTGAGGAAATAAAATCGTAAAAAGAGAGCATTAGCAAACGGACAAAAGATGCAGTAAAAAAACAAAGAAATAAGAAAACAATAGCGGAAACTTGATTTGTTATCCGAAAATATTAGTTTACGAGTTTAAGTGTGAGTAAACGAGAACATTTGGGTTGGTAATCCAAAAGTTTCCTTCTGCCACAAATTATTACACTAGAGCCTATGCATTGTAGTTAGACTTAACAATAAGACACGCACATAACAATTCGCGTCTAGTGGAACTTTTTGTTTAAAAATATACACGTTAAAGTATTCTCCCTCGGTTAGACTTTATTGTTCTTATTATACGTATCTACATAGTTTAGGGGTTTTTAGGCCGTTGGATGATATGATACAGTTGGTTATTAAGCTCCTTGAATAATCAGTAGGTAGTGGGTTTTCACAATTGTTAGGAGGCATAAGGTAGTAGGCAGCGTAGGTAGAGGGTCTATCCTCTTTTCTAATCTCTTCCTTTATGCAGCACTTAAAAACTTTTGTCAACAATTTATTGCTTAAAACTTACAATTCGGATTGCAAGTCATGAACTCCTTTTCTTGCTTTACTTACAGGATTTGATAGAGTCGTATCACGTACAGAACTAAAACGACGTATGTTAAATGTGATACTTATTAGACTTTGTCTAAAGTAGACATAGACACTGTGATTGTAAGACCTTCTGCTGCTCAAATGCATGTCATGATCTGTATTTGTTTATTTTATTAACGTCGGTTACAGCAAATATGCGGAGGCTCACTTGCAAAATGTTCTTTTGGTTTTCCAACATGATGCCAAGGAAATGTTTAGGTATCTACGTCATCCTTGCATGGCATTCAGTTCTTTTTTACCATTTCCTCAATAACTTTTTAGGATTAGGTTCTGTGATTTAATTAGCAATTTGACAATGTACACTACTTCTTACATTCTTTATCTCTCAAGAAAATAATTTATTTGACATTTGATTCCTATTGCACACACATAAGATTTATGAACGCAAAAAATGCAAAGCAGAACTCTAGATCTTGCCAATTCTAAACTATTTCTGCAATTGAATAATTAAATTTGTACTTAATGCCTTTCAATAATGAATGCTAGATTCTTTTATCATAACGAAGTCAATATGCTTAGTATTTACCAAATATAATAATACATACTATAGAAGTATGAAAACTAGCCCACCTACTTACTTTTACACATCAAAGTTCAACTTGGGACAGATATCAAATGCACCGTTTGCAAATGCCACATTAAAATTTACATTTGTCCTTTCCTTTGATTTATCGCAGGGCACAATATATAAAGACAATGACTCTTGTCTTATCTTAGGGTCACGCAATAATATATTGTAGGACAAAGGTGAGTTGTATACTTACAGTCAAATGCCAGTTCCTATTTAAAGTGACCTACCTGAATGTCTAGCTGAACCCATACCACTTGTGTAAAATTCACGTATGAATTTATGTCCGCTTGTGATTGACGGGTTCATTTACCATACAGTACTTCTCTTGTGTAATCTAGCTGAAGTATTGTAAATACCTAATAGAGCTCTACCATTTGGATTTCCAAAATGTTTAAACGCATTTCATTGCTTCCTGTCTGCAGAGAAATAGTATACACCCATTTCGAACTACAAAAACGTCAGACACGCTTTACGTAAGTAGTTGCACAAAGAAATAATACACTTTGTTCACATGCTTATCAATTTACCACAACATTATTGTTGCATCTTCGAATAATGATAAAGAAAACAAATGAAACTCATATCCTCGCCTGGGAAATGCAAATCACAGTAATAATTCCAAATTGCCTAAATGTTTCATGCCGAATCAGAGACAATTTAATTTTTCGTCATGGTCATTCATCCTATGTAATTTGACAAACTGAGGGCAGTCTTCCGTACGATATAGGTATAGCTAGCTTAATTCCAATTATCAAAAATTATACAAATTTGCATAGGGATAGCCTTTGTATATGTAGGTAGTCCCCAAATGATGATAACAAACAAACAATGAATGCCTACTTGGTAATTTGCAAAGAAATAATGGTATTGAATCCAAATTCCAATACTCTGCGATTAGCAAACAATAATAATAAGGAACAATAATTCACAAAAATTATTACATACGAAAGCATGATGCATACCATTTATAATATTAATTCCACCATTCTACTGAAACTTTTTTTAATGTACACGATGATCCTAGTGGAGCAATTTATCATTGTTGAACTCTGCAGAGAATACTGAAAAAGAACCAATCGAATGAGTAAATGTAAATAATAGATAGACAGATCCTGAGAGAAGGCAATAGGATTTTTCTGCTACGTACTCCACAGAATAAGAAAATTGAGCGTAGGTATATTGTTTGTGTATCAAATTCTACAATGCCACGTTCATATATTTCATTCATTCTATTCAAATTCAAAGCTGAGAGAGGTGAATGTTGGTATTGGAGAGCGGAATAATGTTTCTTCTGTATTTCAATGATGAATGTTGTCGTTGGCGAAGTGTAATCCACGTAACAATACAAATCCAGACATGAGTATACATAGACGATGCTGTTATGTAAAGATTATGTGTAGCTATAGGAAATTGTTGTAGTTGTACAATAAATGAAAGCCGGTATTGTACGTGGTTACTTTACCAAGTCATAATATCACAATAATACATTATTTGACGAATTGTAGGATCACTATTGTATATTCTTAATCGAATGAATAAAATTTTTGACTGATTCTCGGTTGTCTCACACTACAAACATACGCAGTAAATACCAAATCAGTCTGTGCATCATAAATTGTGCTGTACTGTTGCAGTATTATGCCAGCGATGATGTACCTATCGTATTTTGGGTTTAAACTAATGCACTGTCTTGATCTGACTTAATCGTGAATGTTTTTTGCAACACAAAGTCTCTGTACAGGCAAATAATATCTTAATAGCAATGAACAGGTACTTTTTATTGTACGGATTGCGAATAGTCACATGTATCCATATATTGTTATTGTTACTTAAGGTATTCAAAGTATACAGACTAGATCTGCAGAGTTACAGATTAATTGTACATGAATCTATGCCCACATTATAATACTATATAGACACAAAGATAATACCACAATCCCCTTCTTTCTTTAGGCTATGTAGTATTCTAAATGTCAGGAAAAAAGAATTCAGATTATGTATGATGCAATAAGCAAAAAAGAAACATTCACTGATATATTATTGTTGTCGAAAAATTAACTTTGGTTTGATTTGACTTTGCTTATCGTTAGTATCAATCAACAATGAAAAAATTAGAGATAGTTAAGCAGAACATAATAATATTGAACTGTTTTTGTACTGATTGGAGAACTGACTTATTGTTGGCTATCTTAGTAAAAGGAACGTTGTTGTCCCTATTCTCTTTTCTCCTCCGTCTCTATTTAGTTGTCATAAAAAGTGTAATCAATTTCTCAAAGCAGCAACTTATGCATATCACTTTCAATCAAAAAGGAACAATCCATTTCGGTACATTCTCAACAACTGGATTTGACCTGTACTAAATCAGACCATTCAATTCGCAAGATGATCACGTTCTCTGTAACATTTCCAATGAAATTTTCAAGAGACTAATTATCCTAACTCAAGTAAGTCATTTGAGAGATTTTACAATTGCCAAATATTAAAATGGTTTTCTTGCTCCATTTAAATTTAGTTTCTCGTAGGAATTACATATCGAAATTGGTTTGATTACACAGAAATTACGTTTCAATCTCAAAAGAGAAGCATAAAAATGAATGATGGCTCTAATTTGGTATAAAACTGTAATAATGACATTGCGTAATTCAAGCAAGGCTACTGTATTGTAATGCGTAACTTAAATAAATAGAAAAAATGCTAAACAGTAGCACTCCCTTTTCACTCTCAATTTCATAGCAATAATGCATAGTAATATTTAGAAACACAAATACCTACGAGGTAAAATGTTTAACAACTGTCTGGCGAATGAATATGAATATCTGCATGGAAATCGATTCAAATGATTTTGATTTATTGGATTGGCATGAGCAATAAGACTCGAATGAATCCAACTCCCAACTAAGACCATTTGAAGACTAAATATGTAGACAAGACTAGCGAGACATGCCATGCCACTCAACACAACTCAGCAAATATCATTTAGAATCAGAAATGAAATGACAAATCATTGAATTCTCTATTGGTACATAATATTAGTTATTACAATGAGACAGACTGAAGTCGTACTTCGTTTGGCGCAACTCAACTTCAGATCTATGTGTCTATCTGCCTAATTTGCGTCATTGTAAAAGGGAAGGTGGCATTATTAGTTTTATTTTGCAGACCCTCACCTCAGCACAACAGTCCAAGTTAGTAGCAACAGCATGGAAGCATTACGTTGGCGTTTGGTTACTCAACATGCCGAAATGATTTTTGCTTTGTACAGCCACACAGACCAAGTTTCAGGTAGTCAGCCTTTTTACGATTGCGTTGAATGAATGAGCGCCTACTTATAGTAGAGTAGCAGTAACAAGAAAATATGCAAATGATTACAGGCATTAGCTATAGGTGTTGGTTCGTTGTCTTTACTCCACAAAAAAGTAATAAGTAGACCTTAATACCAAGAGAGCCAATTTGTGCTTATAGAAAGTGTGATACTTATAAGACCAAATGATCTTCCAACAGAATACAATCAAATGGGAGATGCAATTTCAATTTATGCCTAGCTATAGTATACTTTTTGTGTTAAGCTTGAAGCCGAAGTCAAGTGAATTGAGTGAGTAGTAGTCATTCATACTATCGTAATGGGAGCTAAGTAAGTGAGCAATAAATTGTATAACAGTTGACACTTGAGTTGATGGAGAGACTTGGTTCGGCTTGAGTTCGATTTGCGATATAAGTATATAGACTGAATATGTACATAAACAGTTACTCAGCGTATAGATTTATAATATTATATACACTTATTACTAACTACATGTTTCATTTCTAATAAGTAGGTAGAGATCGGTTGGTTTTGGTTGTTGTTTATTGTAAGTGCATAGGTTGGCTGACTTACAATAACATGGGCTTGAATTAAAATCCAATCTAAACTGAATCATTTGTCGCACCTTTTGGCTTATGCATTTCGTCTTGCCTAATTGGGCAAAGCACATGCTACTTATTCCATTGTGCTGAAATATATTGTTATTAAATTAAATTGGCATGTTGCTAACAATGAGTAACTAGCGGCGTGAGTGAGTAAATGGAAGAATAAATGTCATAGTGCAATGTGCACATGATATACGGACAATGTACAGCCATTTGTCTTTTGGCTCAACTGCTGACTGAGTTAAATTATTGGACTAGGCTAAGTAGTGGAATGTGCTACTTGAGATTTACTGTTTACTTACAGATAACTATTTATAATATGCATTCGAGATACAAATAGAAAACATTTAGTCCCTTTAAAGGCAATTCAGAAGGAACGCCGAATTCTCGTGCTTTGGCCATTTAGCGACACTTAAAGACATTTTGAGAATGGCTATAGTAATCCTTCGTGTACTCACTCACGTCACGGTACCATTTCTTGGATTTGATAACACTTTATGTAAATAAGATTAAATAATATTATTTTCCAATTGTACTAGCTACAGATACTGTTTGTAATAAATAAGTATAACTTACCAACTCTCCATAAATAAACTTGTTTCTGTAGACAGTTTAGCTCTCTGGTTCGTTTAAGTATGTGACACATGTCAGTTGCCCTAGAACTACCATGATATTTTATACCGTAGCCTTTCATTGGAAGTTTAACTCAGCCCTTTCTTTCCATTGTGCATAAAATGAGGTAATCAACGGTGTAATAATCCCACTGCGGGCTAAGGTGAGTTAGAATTATTCTATTGGAATGCAGACACTTAACAGATTTTGAATTTATTACTGACGTAAGTATGTCCCTATGCTTCCTATCTTACTCAAGTTGAATTTCGTTTGTCTATCAAGTATAACTTTCACAATGCACAGAGAACAACACTTAAACACTAAAACTGACAACACAATATTACAATTAGATTCGAGACACACTCGATCTTCTACGATTACATGGGAGTTACATTCAGCTTAGATGTTTATACGAGGTTGAAAGGTGTTTTGTTTAGAGTGTCACACTATTGAGTATATAGATTTTGAATTGTTGTGGTATTGGTTCGCAAGTGGAACTGTTGTTCTATACTCAAATGACAACAAATGTACCAAAATCAATTTAGTTGGAATGGTAACTCACGTCACTAAGTCACGATCCAAGCTAATCAAATGGAATAATTTAATTCTTGTATGCAGTGCGGGATGTCTATGTGCGAGTTATTGTATATATATCCATGCTAGTGTGTGGGCAAGAATAAGAAAGGATTTCCGGTTCCAATCAATTCATCCGGTGATCACCATCAAGAAATTTTCTCAACTTTTACACAAGAATGCCATGCCACAGCACAGTGTGTCTTCAGCTCAATGATTCAAAGGCGGACGAGCAAACAGTTAGACTTTTAAATAAAAGCTTCTGACAATTAATTCTTGTTTTAAAGACCACTCTTCCAAGCACATACTGACTTTAATAGGAAAACCGGTGAAATGTATCATAGCATGAGTGCACAATCACGTAACTATTAATGACAGTATACCTACTGCTAGCTAATTCTTTCCCGTCTAATTCAATGCAGACTCAATGGCCATGGACGAATAGTGCTCACTGGGGTTTTTATTTGTACAATCGTCTACGAAAAATTTTCTTCTGAGTTTACAAGAATCCCTTATTTAGATATCCAACGCTCTGCGTAATATAGAAATTCTGTATTGAAATCCTATGCAAATAAATAAAAAGAGCCACTAACAATTCCTAGGGTCTTTATTTTTCTCATACCTTACACTTCACTTGAAATGTAGAAGGCTTTAGTATGAATTGACTGTCAATTTCAAAACTGACACACTATTGGTATTGTTTAGCACTCGGTTTAAAGAATTTCATGCAAAGTCCAGCATGTCTTTTGTGTAGTGTTGTTGTTTGCAGTGTTAGGCTGACTGTTGTTTTATGTCATGAGACTGTTGAAGTAGGTACTTTGTGATGAGATGAGTAAACATAAATTATGCCAGGGAGGATAGGCAGAGGACGATTAGCTGGAATCTGATTTGTATATTTGTGCAATAGAGACAGGAGCAGTGCCAGGATTTTTTATTGTAATAGCTGTTTATTTATGATGGTTTGTAAGGAGAGGATTTAATGTATTTATGTAAATAAATACATACACTGGGCTCACGTCCAGTCCACTCCACTATGCAAATGATAGTGGAGGCAGTGTGATACAATGTTTAGCTTGAGGACGACAGAAGAGCACACGTCCAACTATACAAACAAAATAGTGCACTTTGTATGGAATAAACTCACAACACTTTGTTTCGTAGTTGGCCTACCGTCTGAAGTTAGCATTTATTTTGTCGACACTCTGAATTTTTATGATATATTCATAGGAAATGCCAACTAACTTCTATCCAGCTCACTACGTTCAGTCCAGTGTGTATTTTGTAAACAAGGGTACTCGACACTTATTTGCGTAAGCTTACGGAAGCAAAATCTGAGAGCTAAATGGCAATTTAGATTTATATGTGCGACTCAATAGAGAAATGCTAGTTCAGCTATGTAAGTTATTTAAACATTATGCATCTCCTTTCTTTTAGAAAACATTGGCATGGCATTTGCTAAAAGCTTCCACAATCTTTTACGGCTGTTAATCTTTAAGTCTCGGCGTGTATGATAACATCCACTGTGTTACCTGTACAGTTGACTTTTCTACATAGAAGAGTCTATATTTACAGCTTTACTATTGTCTTCCACACTGAGATTTGAAATGTATAGCCAGGCTGGAGAACACAAATGATTTATTTGCCTTGTGTAAGTGCCAGTCTATTTATTCACACTTCACATGGAAATGGATTCCAGAGTTTTCCTCTTTTAATCGGTTCACTCTATGCATTTGCATATATTTCTCTACTGTTACATATTCATCTTATGCATGTTCAGTTTTTTATTTCCTTGTTCCATTGGCACACTATACAGTTTTTATGATTCGCGAACTTTAAAGGATTAATCCAAATACGTCACAATAGGATTAAAATTACACATCCAACTGTTTTCACCCTTTAGAATGATGCCAATCAATACTAAAGTATAAATAGTGGAGAATCCATATGAATCCACGGACAACTAAATTGAATTACACTCGACACAACTGCTCCAAATCCACTATAGCATTCACCGATGAAAAGTAGAGCAATTTTACTCGGGTGTCCTATAGGGAAATCTAAAGAAATTTCTACAAAAAACACAAAAAAACTTCTGGATTGCTAATGCAGCGATTTTATATTTTTGCAATTAAATTATGCACCTAGCACTTAATTATGCTGAAATTGTTGATATTTTTGTTATATTCTGAGAGAAGAAATAGCGTACACAGGTGTCTACAGTCTGCCGAGGAGCGTAGCTGTTGCACCTCCAAAGCAAAGTAATTGACTAACGTGAGAGAATGAAGGGAAGGTAGAGGAACGGCGAAGAGCATCAGAAAAGCTAAGTGAACGCACAAGGTGGGTCGGCACAGAGAGAGCATCTACAAACCAGGTAGGTACTGAACTTTACTTACAATGTCTCATAGCATCAGACCAACTTTGCTTCACATACCTAACATCCTCAGCCAGAGAGAAAAACCATTATTTTATGTCTTACTACGCTACATCGTCTGGTCTGCAGAGTTAAAGCTCTATCATCCTTGTATGCACGGAATACCTGGGTATATGGACAGGTGAGCTATTCTTTAACGATGGGTCTCTAGTCCACATAGATACACTCGTTTAACTAGGCATTACCTGCTCATTGAAAGAGTTTATATTACTTATTCTTAGATTTTCATTCTTAAGACGACTAGACACACCAACAAGAAAACATGCCATAATGCAGTCAGTCAGCCTGTAATGATTTCCACAATTGCCTGTCTACTCGATCAACAACGACCTGAGCAAAACAGTAGGATTCATCTCAAACAGCAACGAATTAATAATAAATCCAACTATAAGAAAATTGTGAACTCATGCATATCCACTTTAAATATGTCAAATCAAGCAAATAAACTAAAGGTTAATTGTGACTCTGTAGGGTCAAACAGCAGCACATTGTACTACATCCATGTTCGCAGAATTTAAAATGAGAGAATCCTCATGAGAATAAATACTCACAGATAAATAGCCAAAGTAGCTGGGTAATTCAGTTTTACATCAGAGAGCTTTTTTAATTTGAGAGTCAAGTCTGAGGTACCTATCTATTTATTCGTACTGTAGTAGTAGTAGTAATGATGAGAAGGAGACGGGCAGGCAGGTTGGCCAGGCAAGACACGACACACAAGACAGGTATTTCTTCCAGTCCACCAATCCAGTCCAGAGCATTGTTTCCATTCTACGTAGGTACTTAAGTAAGTAACTAAGTGAGTAGATGTGGTATTGTACAAATAGCAGAATCAAAAATTCTACAGTTGTCAGTCTTTCCTATAACATGGGAGATTCTGATTCTCATTTCATTAGATATCCAGCCCTGGCATTGCAGGCAAGTACATTCTGTAGTGTAATGCCCAAGTACTAGGTATGTACTTTCACACAGTACTTACCTAGTTTCATTGTACTTAGTATAGACACTTTTAATATAAAGTATATTTCACTTTTATATAAACTCACACCGCATCATATCCAAAAAGGGCTTTTTTGTCTGTGGAACAACTCCTCCAATCCACTCAAGTTTTAAAGCTCTGACTTTGCTTGAATTGGCTTTAAAAATGGCAAGTCTCTTGGCCAGAGTTACTTCACTGTACAAGCCTTATCTTTTAGCTAGCGGTAATTGGCATTGTACCTCTTCGGCTTACTTTTTATCATATTCTTCTATTTAGCGTTGCTTTTACTATATTGTGTGTAAACGTAATAATAATTGTAGGGGTGCATAAACCTTCCTGTTAAATAATAAATATCTATAACATTTTGCATTGTGTTGCTATATAGTGGGGGAATAATAACTTCACCATTTGTCCCATACGCTAATAACTAGGTACTACGTAGGCAGCTGTGTATCTCATAATATTCACACCTGAGGCTATTTCTTTCTTATATTGATAATGTATGTCATATTCACGATATTCACGGACATGTTGTGTAATATAAACGATAATAAAATACCGAGACTCCTAAATGTCAGGGCAAGTAACTTATTTTATTTTTGCTCTTAGCTATAGATTTGCAGGATTATTTGTATTTTTAAACCTCTTATCGATTCTGTTCACCCAATACTAATTGTAATTGTATTCTGGTGTTCACTATAGTAGGATGATAGTGTGATACGGTGTGTCCTCGTGGGTGGTTTCATTTCTCTCACTAAGTGATTATGTAGATGTTGAAATAATTCACTTAAAAAGCTTTGTTGTAGGTAGCTTTATTCTTTTTTCATTCCCTGATTTAAGGAAAAACAACATCTGTTAACCATGAAATAAGTAGAAGTGGGATATCTTTTTGGAAAGATCACATTGTTAAAACTCTGCATTACTTTACAAAGAATCTTCCACCAAATCCTTATGAAAATTCATTCATATAAGAAAATCCAAAACAATTTAAAATATGATACTGGATTTTAAAATCTATACTGTGCATAAAGTAAAATCAAGAGTTTAAAATCACAGACAATGACAAAATCAAAAGCTTTTCCAATTTGAAACAAACTGCTACTGTTGCCAATAAAATGGGAATTATAATATGAAACGAATTGACATTTGTGGGTTAATGTGTTTGGCTTTTATGCTATAAATATATAAAATTATAGTATTAATTGCAATTTTAATTACGTAGATTGCCATGAATAATTTGGCCGTAATAAATAAGCAAAGTAGTTATAAAGTTTTAATTAAATACTGTGGCATATGAGTGCATAATACATATAGTGCATAAGTTATGTATAGAACATTAACGACTTACTGCATAAACACAATTTGATTCATACCTGCAGTTGCACTAAACTAAAAATAACTTTATGTAAACATTAGTAAAATAATAATAAACATTTTTATTGCCTCATACACGGCAAATACTCTTTAGTGTCAATTGCTGTGTAAACTTAGAGAGTTAAAATATTATTTAATTATAAATACCATAGTAAACGACATCACACATTCTAGCATTCATATGTACAATACACCCGCATAGGTGAAGGTTAAATAC
This sequence comes from Tomocerus maximus, assembly GCA_019776445.1. Lineage (NCBI taxonomy): Eukaryota > Metazoa > Arthropoda > Collembola > Entomobryomorpha > Tomoceridae > Tomocerus > Tomocerus maximus. The sequence goes on from JABASH010001095.1 coordinate 19,810, forward strand.
AAAGAAAACTTAAGGGGAGCAGACAGAAAGGGTGGAATGTGGATCATTTCCAATGTCTGAAGTAAAGTAAAGCAAGTTGAGCCAGTAATATGCCTTACGTAATCTTAGCTACCTAAAGTATGAACACATAGAAATATATACTCAATTCAAGTTATTTAAGACATGATGCTATTTACTTGGTGTTTATATACATATCGCCATTGTTTATACAACTATGCAGTCAGGGAAAATATTAACGGAATGCGATTAACAAGTAGTTAAGTAAAATATATCACTATATATAGATATAGGCGATTGTATAGTTAGTTACGCTAGGAATATAGTAGCTACAGAATTGTTCTGGATGTGTACGTGTGTGGGATTTGTCAAATCATGGGTGCACATTAATTTCTGTGTGTACTATATTCTATAATTTAAATGTTGACCTCTACTTTATATAGTAGACTAATGACCGTAGCTATGCAGAATGTTTGAGGATAAAAGTGCGTGGATTTCGAAGGCATTGTTAATGTGTGCCCACCCGAAGAAGAATTGCATACGACGACTTAAAGATAATTTGCAAATGACGCTGGTGTTCTCGTATGTAACACACTCATTGTGAGTGACTTGTACAGAGAGAAAATATCCTGAAGAACAACAACAATAATAAAGTAAAGCACAGACCACACGTTTCCAAGTACAATGTACGATAATTCTAGTTTCTGCATGCTCGATTGCGAGATTGCGAGTTTGTCGTGGCTGAGGCTGATGACGGTATAAAAGAAGCAACTACCCACTATCTGCTGCAGCACAAAAGAATATTCTAATAAAGTACATATGCAGGGAAGAACAGTGACATTGTAATGCAACTCCCTATATTTACAAGCCTACAGTATCAGGCGATTATTTATGTGCAGCTAATACATAAGTACATACAAAGTGAGTGAGGCAGAAACAACGTAAAGTAAACTAAATGATTATAGGACGACAAATACATAATGAAAAGCTGTCCGTCTTGTTCTTTCTTCCCTTTCCTTATTTTACGTACTTAGAGTTTAATGGTCACATAGTCACATCAAAATCCTATCCCTAACAATAGCTACAATCACCATTGCCTTACCTACATTGCAACTCGTTGCCTTACTCGTATTGTCTTCTATTGTTAATTCTTTTTCCGTCTCAGACTTGGGCATATAACAAGAGTCCCGTCCTTCTGACGAATGTTCGCTTAGATCTCGTTTGAAACATTAATATGAGGTAACTATGTTCATTGTAGACATCATTAAACCCCCTTAAATAATAAACAAGTATTAATAATAACTCTGTCTCGCTACAATAACTTCTTATGATGAACTTCGAATTAAAGTTATAAAATAAATTGCAAGATCCACGATAATGCACAGAGCAGTTAATAGAATGAATTACGATGCGGGGTGCGTTGGCTTTGCCACTCTCTGTATATCCTATATCTAATTGAACCAAGTGGACTTGACTTTGTCTGCCGTAGTGAGAGAGCTGTCATTCGGTCTGAGCCTGTCAAACACAAGACGTTTCCTCTTCACTTCATTTAAACTTAAATTCAACCTGTTTTTCTTAAAGATTGCCATGCTGCAGTCCAATGTAGAAACATCTTGTCTTCTGTGACCATTGTGTTATTGGGTGAACTGAGCTGAACTCAAGTCAACTAAACTCGAATGCGATTTTTTTCAACCTGACTTATTTTCTTTGATTTCCTTTGTTTATAGGTAAAACACTGTAATCCTATGTAATAACATTACCATATACTATTGTACAAAATGTCAAGAATGCTTAAGTATGCTACGGGTATATGCTTCGGACTTATTTATATAAATAAATCCACCTGTGTATAAAATAGAACTGGAAATATCAAGTTACTTATATATCAACTTCTAGCTTCATTTTTCTCGAGGACATGACATAATACTAGTATTTCAGAGTTAATACCAATTTACACATGAGATTTATCAGATTAGTGCTAGGTTCTATATACGAAATGGTAAGGATGTCCTATACCTTTATTATCTCCCTACTATAATATGTCCTCATCTCATCTTTTACAGTCATAGTTAGTGTAGCACTGAAAGGACGGAGAATTGTAGTATAATAGAAAGAGCCTTCAATTTGGCTGACAGCGGAAAATGAATGAAAAAGAAACCGAATGCATTTGGTGGGCACATAAAGTGAAACGGATGGACGGCAACGGATAGAAATAGGAAAGGCAAAGCAACCACAAAAAGAGACTGCAAAATTAATACATGGCATCAAAGACGCCCAAACTTTTTCTATTATTTCCAACTATGTGACAGCTTTTTTCTCTCTCTTACGTATTAAGTAATACTCACCCAACACTCAAGCTAAACCTGACATCTTTTTTAAAACAGTCTTCAGTATAGGTACAGTTACAAATAATACAAACTTCTATGTAGAGGAATTCTCTAAGACTTCCTTCAAATTACGTAAATGCAGATAAAAGGCATACATTTATGTTTGCCATTTATCTTTACACATTTTGCCAATTGTAAAAAGGTTTCGCAAAAATTCAGAAACATCATCAATTCTTCGTTCCCATTCTACTAACTGAGCATATTTATGTGATCATGTGACGATTGTATCACTTTGTCATTTTAATTGTTTAAGCTAACGCAATATTTTTTTCAATGTCTGACAAAGCCCACGCTAGAGTCAACAAAATACTGTAGGATGCACGTTGTACCTGAGTGAGTCTCACCTTCAGGTAGAGCTACATTATCATCAAACTAAACACTTTAGCCTAGTAACTGCATTCAATGCCGAAATTGTCATTCATTTTCCTGAGTTTGCTTACAAAACCTTTTCGTTTTCACTGAACAATTCCTTTAATCCTTTATGCCTATTCAGCCCAAGCAGATAACAAGATGTTTTATTATGGACAATTCTGGAAGACAAATTTGTTACTTTGTATATCTTGAAGGCACTTTCAATTGTGAAGTAACTTGTACTGGCATAAAAGTATTGAAGGGGAAGCCAAGTTATTTGAATATTGAATGCACCGGATGCTTGGGAAGTGTCAAGATTTAAATGCATTCTTCTCCTACTAAAACAGCTTGGTTTCCAAATGTGTTCAGGCACCTTTGTGACTACCTACACTTAAGTGCGACTAATTTCAACCCATATTTGTCAATGTTTTCTTCAACTTTTTGGAATGGCATTGACATAATACAGCAATGTGTGAGTCCATGTATATTTTCAACAATTTTCTTTCTGTGAAACCAAATGCGTTAATATGAGTAGTGCGAGAGTATTGATTTACATAAATGCCAGTAAATAACACTGGATAAAATAGGGAGAGATATAAAATGAAAACAAATTGTTTAGGAATGAAACGGGTAAAATATCGTAAATAATTGTTTAATATATGATTCTGAAATAAGTACTTCGCCTTTTTATTGAAGTGGCTATTACATTAACATTTAGAAATCTAAAGTGTCAGAATAAGTAGTAAAAGTATGCTCAATTCCTATGCATTAATTCAAATGCATGTGTTATTTAGTGGAAAGTAAAGTGTAGTGTGTACTGTATATTAAACACTTTATTAGAAGATGGCTTACTGTCACCGACAATGTGAACCGTCAAGCTTTTGAGTCCAGCGGATTTATTGAAGCATACCGCTACCCAAAAGACTCTCCCACATGCGTCCGACATACATTCCTCACACATCCGACTAGACTTCGATACAAACTAAAATTGATGCAAATAGACAAAAAACGAAGCTCTAACATACCACAGCCAACGGCCATGTATATAATATCGAACGGCTAATTGTATGGAATCTAAATGATGTATATGTTGACTGTTAGGTATTTGATATTATTGACCGTCGGCTGTCGTTTTATTTGATTATTTGTATCGACTTTAGATAGTATCGACGTCTAGTCGGGTGAATGAGGACTGAGGAGTGTATGTCGGACGTATGTGGGAGAGTCTTTCGGGTACAGGTATAGCTCAATAAGCTGGACTCAAAAGCTTGGCGATTCACATTGTAGTAATCTGTATTGCTAAGTATAAATCAACAGAAAGAAAAATCTGGGATGCGGTGGGTTGACATATGCCATGGGAGAGAAGCCAGGGTCTGCAAAGCATATAAAATGAAATCCCAGAGCATGACACATGAGGAGAGGAGGAAAATGGCTCCCTTGACTGCGATTAAGTTTCACAGACATACTCTTACTAGTAGCTAACCGCCGTCTCTCTCCACTGCTCTCTGATTTTTTAAACGATACATATAAGAAAAGTAAGAATTAACAACCAGGGAAAAGATTGCGTTTCGTTGCAAAGGGATTACAAGTGGACAAGGATTAATATTATCATGTGGGATTTAAAATAATTTGCACGTAGTACGTAGGCAGAATTCCATATGAAAAAATAATGTTATATGTAACCAGCTCTTAGTTCATGATATAACATCAATGGTTAATTAACCGTGTACTTCTTATAGGCCGGCCACATTATTTGTCATTCGTTCACATTCTGTCTGTTCTATCATCCAGAGAAACAATGCTACTTCTGAAGTATTTGTTATTTGCAACAAGAAAGATCATATTTGCCATTTTACTGATTTATCATTTAGTTTATCCAAGCAACTTGGATGTAATTCAAATGCGAATGCGACTAAACTAACTTTAAGCGCAAAGAAAATTTAATAAATATCTTAATATTTAAAACCAATGTAAATTTAAATATTTTTATATTATATTGTATTTATATCCTACGTTCTTGATAATAGCTTTGACTGAAGTTTTAAGTTCAATATTTGTAGCACTATTTCCTCGAATGCTCATTTTTTAGAAACAACTATTATCAGTAATATTGGTACATTTGAACTGGGAATTAAATAGGAAGATGTGCATGGTAATCCAATATTTATTTATTTTTAGTTGAGGTAAGCACTTGTAATAATATTTCTGATGATGGGTAGTAGAGTGGGCAGTAGTGATGCTATGGCATGTACAACTGTAATAAAGACAGTAAGAAAAGGACCATAAAATTTTATGCAGTGCATCCTTTGAGTTTGCAGAATAGAATCTCAAAGTCAGTCACTCAAAGTTGAAGACTTTATGAATGTTCAACCGTGAGAAATTCTGATGGATAGTAATCTCCAGCAAATTGCAAAATCACCGAAAAAACGTAGACATTACATTGTGTTGCTGCTCTGTTCAGGTGTACAGATAATTCTCTTCAGTCAAAATCAAGTTTTCTTTGACTTGTATGCTTAACCATTCTAAGTCTATACCTACATAGCGTATGTATTTATTATTGTACCGCAGCCTAAACCTTCTGTACAATTTTCCATCTCACTCTCGTCTATCAATCTGGTATAGAAAAGAACTCATTTTGTTCAACCACTTGGAAAGGCTAATGTTTATCTTGTTGGTACCCATGCTGCAATATGTAAATATAATCCTATAATTCCTTTTGATAGGCAATCTTAAAAACGAAATTGCTATCTGGTTTTCTAATCTGTATTGTCTGATCGAACTGAATTGCGGCTTAAATATTTCTCCATTAGAATCTTACCTACGGAAATAAGTATATTAATAAAAACAGCTCACATAATATTGCCAATAGTATTCTCATATCACTAGAGCTTCAATTAATCTTATTTGCTCCCCAATGTATAAAACCTCATTATTTTCAACAATTCACTATTAAAAAGTGTTAGTGATAAACTGCACCGATTAAAAATGCACAAAGTTTATAATTAATTTCCACAACAGATCTAGGCGTTATGAGTTGTGACGTAACAAGGAATCAATGGTCAGGTAATCAAAAAAGAAATTATGGAGCAAATCATTATCTTTAGAAAAATTGAATAACAACAATATCACAGACGTCAAAAGGAATGAAGATGTAAATTCTCCAAGTGCATGGAATGAATATAATAAAGGCGAATGTGTGGCATAATGAAGTTTGGAGCTTTCTTATTCGTCACCTACAGGTAATATAAATTTTACTTCTAGATCGTATGTGTGGCAGTATCTTATGGCAGTAGACTCCGTATTTGTGTTGGTTAGATAAGAGGGAAACAAGAGGACAGGAAAGGAAAGCAATAAAAAAGAGTTTGCTGACTCACGAGATGGGTGGCCGAATTTCGTTGAGACAGACGTGGCCAGGTAAGTAAAGGAAGATAGACGAAGATTCAGTGAAAACCTATATGTGTTCATGCAGGGAGGTCTATACATACTTCCTACCTTCTCTCTCCTTCAATTTAAATTTTACAAGATAGAGCTTTAGGTCAGACAAGGAAATTACTATTACTTACCATATCTACTATTTACGTTCCCTTGGATTCTGGAAGAATCACCCTGATTACTCAAAGACTCCTCTCTGCATTGTGTACACACATAAATATATTTATTATACCAAATGCTAGGATTTGCTAGGCTGTAATAGTTTCTACTGGGCACTACATAACTTTTAATATTATTATTACCTATATACTATTTGTACATGAGGAAAGAGTCTGATGGTAGTAGGAGCATCTCACAGATCTCTGAAGAAAGGTAAATACTACGGGAAAGTAAAAAAGTCAAGAATGAAGTGAAGACACAAACTGGGAATAAATTCTTTGTTCATACAGATAGTTACAAAGAGAACATGCCTCAATGTAATAAGTTAACATTATTGTTAACAAGATCTTTAGTATGCTATATAAGCTGTTCTATTCTGCCTGGAGTGAGCCAGTTCTGAGGTGACTGGAAATAAAATTACATATATCTGTGCTGTAGTTATGGCTGGACATGAGACTGGAGATTCCATCGCCGCTAGCATTAAGCTGTGTTGATAATACAGCCATAGTATAGTACAGCAACTGATTGTGAGTGAATAGTGGGCACTGGACACCGAATCTCCAGCCAACTTCAATACAATATCCACCGGCTATAGACAACAGTACATTGTTTCAAATCTTTACCGTAACATTGTACCATTGAGCTGGTACTCCTGGTAGTAGTAATAGGATGAGTGAAATAACAAGTGATTCGACATGCAGAAGTACGCGTATATAATATTTATATCTGGGAAATAGACTCATAGGGACATGCTTCCATACACAAATGTAAGGGTATTATAAATACATTCCAGTTTGTAAAAACTTGAAAGCTTTCATCACCGAACACATTCCAAGATGTTGTTCACTAACCATTGTACAGATTTCTGTTTGTGTTTCATAGTTGTAGTCTTGTATGTTAGTGTATGTAAAGATGCACAAAAACTGGCACTATTTCTATGAAAACGTAAATGAATTGCATCCTTACGCATCTGCAAAGGAATAGTAGCCACCTACTTGTACTTGGTTGGTAAATTTGTTCGGAAACAGGTTACACTAACATAAATTCACCAAAAAAATGCAGGTATATAACCTGACAATTGCATTTGAGATTCAGTTCCGTCAATTTTCTTCTTAATAAATTCAAGTCTTCATTTTATTTCCATAAAGCACCCATTCGCAGCTTGTTTCAATGCATAAGATTGAAGGGAATAAAAATATAAACGGAAGAATTTCCTTTGAACACCTTTTACGCCTATCTATTACTCGATCATCGTTTCCTACGACTACTGCTTGAAAAGAATATCTGAGGAATGGAAAGCAAAATTAATAGAATATAAGGAACTTATAGGGCAATACTATAAGCCTTAACCTTTTTCTATCATTCATTTATGCGTGAAGTTCTATCTATGTAGATATATAAGTAATAATAAGTGCACTGCATGATTGTATACTCGATATTAGCATAAAGCATTTGTTGTTGATATTAAATTATTAGCAACATACATTGCATTTTTCACAGTAAAAATTGTTCAAGTGGAACAGAGAATGCAATGTGCACATACATGTCAATTTAAGAAATTGTATTCATGTCATTTTATATCAGTGTAGCTTATCTTGGGATGGGACAATGCAATGGCTCTTTTTCTAGATAGTCTGCAAGATATGGGAAAATCCTCAGGTAGAGAGACAAGGCATGACATGAGGTAAAATGAATATTATGGCAAAGGACGGAAGGCGAGATAGCAGAAAGAAGAGAAAACTCCAAATACTCACATGACTCACATCGTAAGACATTTGTATTTTGTAAATGAGAGTATAAGACAAGAGTAACGACATTGTCAGCAGCGAAGGCTAAACCACGACCACACGTTACATTTTTCAACAGTTCACTCATATCCCTACCCATTAGAATTGTATTAGTGCTCGTAGCCTATGTACAGCCAGTATCATCAGAATAAAGTTTTGTTTGCTAAGAATCGACGTGCTTGGACAGACTGCCGTCCAAAGTGATTGTGAATTGGAGATTCTGCTCTGCATAAATATGAGGATATTAGTATGCATGCAACATGCAGTCGTATTAGTCTCATGCAATCCCTGTAATGTAATATGCTCCACACAATACACTCTCCACCTACAGAAACTTGGTTTTGTCAGCACTATTTTCCAACGCGAGCCAACAAACGAACTGGTCGAGTCAAACTGAAGATTTCACATCCTTCCTTTTCATCAACACATCACGTCAAACAATATTGCACCTTTGTCTTATCTCACGTGTGGTGCACTGAACACATTATCCATGTACAAACAGATATTTAATGGATGGCTATAATACTCACAGTCTATAATCACTTACATTGTCAAGTTATTATATTGTACACTTAATACCCACCTACTAGTATTTTATAAATTGCATACTTAAAGCATACATGCATGTAAGTAACCAAACTAAACCAACAATACTTACCTACTTAAGTAGGTAGCTAACATTCAATGCACCCCTTACAGAAATAATACTGCACTGGCCAGTTTCTATTGTTTACCATATGCGGCGTGTAACGTAATATTTCTTGAATATTTATGTCTCAGCACTTTCTGCATTATAACCTCGACAAAGATGCCCCAATACATATCCACTGATATCTGCATACTTATCATAATGTCCATATGCTAGCTAACTTGACGCTCGCCTATAACCTCAACCGAACCTGACTCACTGAACCTCACATTAGCTTTTACTTACCAACTACATTCATTGAAGCTCTTGACTTATGTCTAAATGCAACTTGAGCTAACCATCTTTTAGCAAACAGAATAGATCACTTCTATCATGAATCAAGAGGTATATAACCTAACCGGAGCCTACGCATTTTCTTCAGTGACTTACTAGGAAAACATCTTTCACTAAATACAGGGGTTTTCATCAAAATATTTTCGTTTTCTGTTTCACGGCTATTTAAAATTAATCTAAAATCCATGATGCATCTGATTAATTTTTATATACATTTCTTTAATATTCCTCAGTTAAATAACTAGATGTAGATAATACTAATAAACGTTTCTCAACGTATTGTGAATACCCTCCTACTGTGAGAGCCAATTCTGCCATTTTAGTAGCTTTGTCATCTCGGACATCAAGGACTCTGTAAATGAACAACTCTGATGAATACTGTAGAGTATGTAAGTCTGTAGCAAATAATGTAATCCGTCAGGACTAAAATAAAAATGGGTGTTGCCAAAGAAAGTTAAAGCACTCAAGTTGACTTATTGTTAAAGTAGCTATCTAACTGTAAAATATCAATCCAAAAAGGAATAGTTTAAACATGTTGCAATAAGTCTGTTTCTAAGTTGCAATAAATCGCTCGATATAAGTTATATCATTAACAGGGTTGCGGTGGATGAAAGTCAAAAGTAGTTTTAT
>JABASH010001096.1:0-29530 GCA_019776445.1 Tomocerus maximus
TTCTATTGGTATGTATAAGTAATAGGCACTGAAAAGTTTTGTATATGCTAGATATTTCTTTCCTCGATGTGAGAATAAAGACACTCAGATGAATACCAAAAATGGATACTTGAAAAGTCATACAAAATACTCATGGGCAGTACATTATAGTTTTTCTATCAAATCAGGTACAGATAAAGGTTGAGAGTGGTATCTTGACATACAATAGAAGTTAAATATTTATGAAGTATTTTTACATTCGGTTACCACTATGTGATTTCAGTTTGCTTAAATTCCTTAGAAATGATGATATTATATAGGTGTAGGTAATTACTAAAAGACAATTGTTTCAACTAATTCTTATCTCATTAGTGTTTAATTGTTCAGCAAAAAAAACTTTCAGATTATAGCACATTTTTTGGATAGAGTTGTGGTAGTTGTGACATTTTCGAATTGAGAGGTAGGTAGAAGAGTTATGATCACAATACGAGGCAAAATAAAATTGATTTATTCAAGTGTCATCAGAGTATTTGGATTGCAGTCAGCAGCTTTGGACTGCAGTATTTGCAGAAGTTAGTTGTGAAAAAGAGAAGGAAGTTGTGAAGGACTGGTGCAAATATTGAATGTTGCAGTTGTTCATTTAGAGATATAAATAGTAGAGAACATGACAATGCATCGGGATTTGGACAAGTTGAGTATGAGTGGCTGTCTGTGGAGAAAGAAGCATTAGGCTAAAATGGAAGGAAAGAAAGTGGAGACTGGGAGTTGAGTATTGAAGTAGGAGGCGTATTATGTTTTGTATTATGTAGCAGTAAACTGGTAGGTAAGAGTGTATTGCTATTGCTACATAATCTAAAAGAGTGAAAAGAGCTCTTCTTTCTCCTTGTCTTGTCATTTTCTCTTTCTCTCTCAGCGATCCAAAGTAGTTTCTTTCAGCTCGACTTACTTGAGCTAACTTAATTCCGACAAGACCTAATCTGATATGCAGTAAACTACTGTCAGTAGCTTCAAAAAGCAAGTCTTTCTACTTTTATTACTTTTCTATGCACGGACTCGTTTCTCCATTCTGTATACCTTTAAGGAGCTTAACAATATTTGACATATCAAATATTGTACGATGATAAAATCACAGATTGGGAAGGGTGCCTAGTACTGTTGTATATGTACTTATGTTTCCTTCGAGGCAATCATCACATCCCAGTCTTCACTTCAACTCCTGACCTAAAACTTTGGGAAATCTTATTTCTAGAGAATTCCATACTAAAGTGGGTTTTCCAGAGATTGCCTTCCCCAACTATTGCGTGTAGAATTGTGAAAAGTTATATAGTTACTACAGTGTGCTGTGCATATCCCGTAACTATTGCTAAGTGAGCATGTTATTAACGCAAGAAATCCGTAGGAGTAAAGGAGGAACTTATTGTGAGCATAATTTAGATCTTATCTTCCTACTCTACTATTCAAACCGAATATGTTGACTACGTGGCATTAGTGTTTCCAGGAGTCTTAAATTACAAATGATTTCCCTACATAAGTTCTCCGAGCAGGTATTATATGCTTTGCTCCAGTTTTACCACTGTGTCTCGTGTACTGCACTTGGTGATAGAAAATGAGAAACTTGAATCTACTACATCACAGCTAAGAAACTAGTTAGCAAATAAGTATTTCCAAAGTAATAAACAAAAGTTTCATTTCCGTATACATAGGATTCCTATATTATCCCTGGACATAAAGCACCTTTACATAACCCCAGTAGATTATTCTATACTCAAAGTATTTGTGATCCTTTGGTATTTAGTATTCTGTTTTCTTAAGAACTACTTAATGGACTTAATGCATAGAGTATAGACAGTACCATTATTCGCACCTAATCCCACCATGACTCAATGAATTTTCTATGAGTAATGCATATTCTATCTTTGGAGCTTTTCTTACTTATACCTGTTCTAGTAAGTATGTCTATGAACATGTTATTATTAGTCATTGCTAACGAACAGAATGTCAAAAAAGACAGGCTTCATATAGATTGCTTATAAAGTCTCGTCGTTTAGTTATTTTTGTTTGTCCTTGCTAAGGATGTTATGTAAAGGTCTTGTCTGTCGTTTACCCCTTTAGGTATGTACATATACTGTGTACTTTGCTGACTAATAAATTTCGTTGGTTCACATGATAAAAGCAGTCACGTTTACAGACCCTGAATAGAATTATTGTCGGTCCTAGATCTATTTACACACATTCTTAACCATGTACAGAGTTTTTCTTCGTAAGTGTGTTGTAGGAAAGAGAATAAACACGGAGCATGATTCATAAAATACACTAAGCCGAGTTTTTTAATCTGGTTCACTAACTCAGGTTTTTGTCTGGAGATTTTATTAGTCGTCCTTCTCCTTATAGCTTACGCGATTCTTGTGAAGTTCATGGCAGTAGTGTGTGATTTCTGTTGCGTTGAATTCAGAGGTATGGGGCAGGTATGCGTTTGTAAAGACCGTGACTCATAGGTATACGCAGTGTACTGTGTTGAATTGCGTTCCAGGGACTCCCCGCCGGTTACATGTGGAAATAACTTACCTTCCTCTGCTTAAACTCCCTTTTCTGTATGCTCAAGTCTGTGTGTGTATCTTACGTAGTAAAACTCCTTGCGCCATACGTAAGAATTCTGTCTCGCCGAATTCCTCTCACAAAATAACATCAAAATGTGATCCTTATAAGTTACGACCAATTCCACGTTTCTTCTCACTTCAAATTAAACTGTCCTTCTGGTCAGTCGATTTTTTGCTCCTAAATATTAGTCATCAAATTAAGTTTGCAAGAACCGACGGTGCATTGCACAAGAGTGCGTAATATAACTCTCTGAGTTTTACCTGTTTTACACACTGTTACTACGTTATAGATATAAAGGTATATACAGCCATTCAATATCAACATAAACAGGATACACGTTGCGGTCTGGTGCGTTGAAGTTGTATACCTCGTATATGTATCACTTTCTCAAGATTTCATTGTTTCAACTAAAAAAAGTGTATTGTTTCAACTCATTATTGCACTGCTGATTTCATTAGTCAGCTTGACCATGAACAAGGATCGTTATGTGAAGTCAAGGCTGAACTGAAGCGAAGCAAAGCAATAATTATTCTATAATAGAAAACAATACTCAAAAATTTCATGTAAAATAACACACATTAAGCTCAATAAGCCTCAGACGTTATGAAAGTTTCATGTTCAAGTGTTATATTACAGTAAAGAAACTTGATAACCACATTTAAGTAAAGAATTGCTAGAAATCTGTATCCATGCAATTTTCTTCGGACAGTGAGATTGTGCAGCTGCAGGAGAATATTGTACATTTACAACCTGAGAATTCACAACCTAATACTAGGTTGGGAAAAATGGCAATGTACTACTACGCTCTCAAACTTCTTAAAAGTAGCAGGAAATCTACCAAGGTTTGTTATCCAAGAAAAATAATTATATTACAGCATACTTATACTTAATTCATCCATTTATAAATGTTGATCTGACATTAACTGGACTATTACAACTATCTGTGTATGTAGCATTTTATTAGTATGCAATGTAAAATATTATCCCACCTCATTCTAAGCAGTAGTCAATATGGATTAATTGAAAGCAGCTAAGCTGCATCTTACTATCTGTACTGTACTCCCTTTTTGAGTTTAGGTCGACATCATGATAGTTTCGGTTAAAATAAAAGTTAAAATGGTAACAGGAGTAAAATGGTAATTCTGGTCGTAAGTTTATAGTTGATCAAATGGTGTTTTCATGAGAATTGTCTATCTTTTCAGACATTGCCACAAACTCCAATCTCAGCGAATGGGTCCATTCCGACAAATTGTTCCACACCCAATGGCTCGCATATCCATGACTCCGTGTCAAGTTCAGTTTCAGACGGTCAAAACGGCTCCGTGGGGACTCCTCAAAACTCTTCCGATTCTTTTGGTTCAAAACCTACGGGAAATGACTGGGATAACGTAAGTGATTTACCATTTGAGTTATTATCAACATTCAATTATTTACTTCTATAATATTCCATTTAGATAACCTAGGCGTTTTGCAGTGCAAATTATAAACATGTTCGATATCAAGTTTAGAATCTCAAATATATTTACTGATAATGTAACAATGCGCACTCGAATGGTATCTGCAAATAATGATTTACGAAATTTATTAAATCAATCTGATTTTTTCATAGGCACTGATGTTTCAAGACACTAATTTGGTATCGGGGACATTGGATGCTTTAATTCAACATATAGTGCCAACTCAGTCATATTACCCGGATCGTGCTTATGTTTTCGCATTTCTTCTCTCGTCCCGTCTTTACATTCGACCCCATGAGCTTCTTGGACGCGTTTTCCGTCTTGCCATTGCTACACCTACTCATTCTCCGAAATACGTAAGACTAGTATTAATGTTTTCTAAATGTGGGGTCACATATCTAAGAGTAAGTATTAATTAAATGCTAATTAAATTCTATTGATTATTTAGCAATCGGTGAAAGAAGCCAAAATAGTCGGGCATTTGGTGCAACTATTGGGAGAATGGGCTGAATTATTTCCATACGATTTCCGTGATGAGAGAATGATGGCTCATGTGAGAACCATAACGCAAAAATGCGTGGCAGTTGATCCGCCGGTAAGTGATTTGGTGTAGGACACAAAGTTTTAGTGTAAAGATGCATGGAAAGTATAATAATGTCAACTAATCGTAACATGACACTTTACATATAGGTACGAAAAGAAGTTTCACAGCTCTTAACTTCTCTTCTGGCTCGACTAACAGCACTCGAGCGCTACGAAGACTTTCTCCATAGGATTAACACTGAGGCTGCTTTAGGGGAACCAACTACTTCTGTAAGACACTTTTATTCACACGAGTTAAGCAATATTATCACAGAATGATTAATAGCATTACTCGAACTTTATCAATTACAGCTCTCGGTACTAACTATGTGTCCTAATCCAACAATGCTTGCCCAACAACTTACACATATTGAATTGGAAAGATTGTCTCATATTGGCAGTGAAGAGTTTGTTCAGGTATTTAATATAACATATTTAAGCGTATAACGTATTTAATATATTTAACAAAATACTTTTCTTAACATACACAAACGGGCTATCAATATTTTTCTTTATTCTCAATAGGCATTTGCAAAGGATAATGTCACAGTGGAAACACGGTACAAAGATATGAAGAAAACTAGAAATTTGGAGTCTTACGTCCAATGGTTTAACCGACTGAGCTATTATGTCGCAACAGAAATATGCAAAGTAAGACCAATTTCGAGTAATATCATTTCGAATTGCTATATTCATGTATTTTATATGTCAATGCTCAATATTTGTAGATGCCAAAGAAAAAGGCGAGAGTGCGAGTCGTAGAATACTGGATTGAAGCTGCAAGAGAATGTTTTAATATTGGAAATTTTAATTCGTTGATGGCCATTATTGCAGGATTAAATATGTCTCCTGTTTCTAGACTGAAAAAGACGGTAACGCTTTATACAATCGTCTCATTTCATAAACTAAAATAAATTATTGTTAAAACCAATTCAGTATTCCTAACTTTATAATTGAATTTAATGCAGTGGGCCAAAGTATGCAGTGCTCAGCTATCAATATTGGAACACCAAATGGATCCTTCGTCAAATTTTACTTCATATAGATCTACACTGAAAGTATGTACATCTTCAGATACTCCGCTGAATTTTGGACTTCAATTTATAGATTATCTCTTGTTCACATCATTATTTTTCATGCAATTTATACTGAAAACTGATTTTCGTACAAATTATGGTGTCCATGCGTATACGTAATGGTAGTTTGATCTGCATAATTTATTAAATAAATAATTCTGGGACTATTATATAGGCTGCAGTTTGGCGTTCTGCTGGAGCTACGGATGAAAGGCAGCGAATAGTCATCCCATTTTTCTCCCTTCTGGTCAAGGATTTGTATTTTCTGAATGAAGGATGTGCTTCTAAGTAAGTATAAGTATTAAAATGTATTTGTAATTATATCTACAAGAGTTGTGTTGGTAAGAATGAAAATAAATGAGTAATTTATCACGTAAACTCAACAGGTTGGGTAACGGTCAGATTAACTTTGAAAAATTTTGGCAATTGGCCAAGCAAGTGACAGAAGTTGTGGCATGGCAGCAAATAACATGTCCATTCCCGAAGGTCCAGGCAGTTCTCACTTCTTTACAAACAGCTTCAGTATTCAGCGAAAGCGGTAGGAAAACATTTATTTTTACTTTGACCCATGAAATGATTTGTTAAATTAATTTTTTTGTCATTTATGTAGCTCTGTGTCTTTCATCGTATGATTGTGAAGCAGCGGACAATGCACAAGAGAAAGAACGACTAAAATACCTCCGCCAAGATGACTCTCATAAAGGAAAAGGCTGTCTTCCCAACAATACGAAGGAAAAAGAAAAGCAGTCTAAAATAAAATAAGTTCAAGTAGAAATTTTCGTGTATTGTACTTCCACCTCCAGAAATGAAGTTCTTCTAGACTCCTCTCTCTCTATCTTATATTTTCAAAGGCTTCATTGAATTCCTAATGAATTATAATTTCTTACTGTGTAATACTATATTTAACTATGGAGCGACAAATGAAAAGCTATTTAAAAGTGAGCGAGTGCCTTGTATTATCTAACGCGCAAAATTGTAATACATTTATTGTAAGCGAAGAGTAGTAGGGATTAAATACAGGAGCATGGAAATTGTAAAGTTGTCACAAAACGGGTCATTCTCACATTCTCTCTTGGGTATCTCACCTTTGTTATGTAGAATAATATTATTACAAATACCAAAATAAATACCTACTACTGTTAGTATGTAAAACTGTTCAGAACATGTAACTAGTGTTTCAAAGTTCCATATCACTCATTCGATCAATTCTTACAAACATTAGACCGCATAATACGTACAACAACCAGCACATTTTATATATTCATAATTTATGAATCCATATAGTAACATTGTAAGAGGTCAGGTCAAAGTCAATAGGATTGCATGATGGTAGTAAATATACAAATAATTTCCTGAATGGTTGTAGCACATTATACAACTGTTTGACAATGTGTAATAAGTTCTGTTTGTAATTGTAATCACGAAAACCACCCACTAATCAAGATCACAACACAGCACAAAAAATTTCAGTTCTAGTCAGTATTATTTTAAGCAAAAGTGCAAGTAAAGTATTAACTTTGTCATAATACTAAGTAAGTAATTATTATCTTTATTATTGTTGTACATAGCAAATAATACTAATTAAGCCAGATACATAAATGCACACGAATTCTTAGGTTTAAGCTTTAATGTTCAACAATATAGCAAAATACAATAGTTATAGTATAGGTAGTGTAATTTAGAAAGTAAATAACTATGCTGTCTATAGTTAACTCTAACTCTAAATGTTACACATAATATACATACTATTAAGTACATGTTCAATGTTCAATTCTTTATGTGTGTTTGTAGACTCATCTGTGCATTGCTTTAAGCAGGCTATTAAGGTTTTACAAATCCTAATTAATTTTTATTTTTGTTGTTCATTATTACTATAAATGCCCATAGTAGCGCGTTAAACTACTCGTTGTGTGATTAACAAATTACTATATACAGTCAGCAATGTTTCAGTTATATTTAGCAACTTTACAAACGATTATTTTGCATGGTATAATACGATCAGTTTATGTGGTCGGGAATACTATAGATGCTAATAGTTATTATCTTGTTGCTTACAATTTCTATTGGTAATTGAATACGTGTAACTTATATCCGTAGTGATCGTTGTAAGCTAAATGTTCTGTACATCCACTTTTCCATGCAGCCTTTTAATAAATATAGTCGTACAACGGCTATTATAATATCAAGTAATCCAACCCAATTCCTCTGTATGGTATATGTCGTCTCATATTATTACGCATAGAAATTCCTAGTATTACATTAAAAGAGACACCAGAATGAAAATAACGATACAGTTTCATGTACGCCTCCACGGTAGCATTTTTATTACATTAGCAAAATCATTATTATCATTACCACTAAATACAGGTTCCGTAATCGCAATTTCCTGTTGTATTATGATCGCGTTATAACAAATTATTGACCCATTGTCAAATTGTCATAATTTGAAACACTTTGGCAATTTTGCCACCCGATTTCACAAATTACTAGGGCTCAAGTGTAAATTTTTAATTCGTATTATAGTAATTAATACTAGAATACCAATAACGCATTTAAGGTGTATTGGAAACTTCATTCCACTATTAACTTAACGTGTATAATGTTCATATAAAAATACCGCTGAGCCAAATGACATCCGCGTAAAACCACTTAAAAGATGTATTCTCTGGTTTCTATAAAAATCCAACAATTTTATGGGGACTTTCATTTCTACTTACTATGGGCTAAGACCAAATGCTTATTAAAGTGATTATGAAATTATTAATCTCAACAAAAGAGTACCCACATGCACATTACTATGCTATATAGTATTGCTACAATTTACTTGGATAACCGACTACTGTGAAGTGGTAAAGAAGAAAGGTATATAAATTAACAGATTTTCTATCCCGGATTCCAAAAGTATATTTATGTATAAAGACAATGATAAATGATAAATGATAAAGATAATGTCCTCTGCTTATGGTTTGGTCTACGGTATTTAATTAATTTCCGTGTACTGGTTTGCATGTAACTAAAATGGTTTGCTGATTGCTGAGCCATATACATAGCCATATATCGCCATAGCCATATCTAAGAATACAAATATGATACTAGTGCTATGCATATTATATAATATATATAAGGATTATTATACTTTTCCAATTATTGCATCATTGTTAATATATATTCCATAAATATTTCAAAGCAAAGGTGACCCATGGCTAAACCCCTAATTTTCAGCCCCTTCAACATGCAAAACATTAACCTATCCTAACAACTCAACCTAACCTATACTAACCGATGACAGTACAAAAATGTTGAAAAAACTTTTGGCATGTTTTCTGTGTTAGTGATGATGTTCGCATTGATCCACGTCCACAATACTACTTAAGGCTTTGCACCTGTAATTTAAATTTTAAAATGTTTGAAATCACCATCTGAGGATTTTGATATACGTTGTCTTATCTGAAAATGCCATATGGGGCATAGACCACCGCTGTGATATCATGAGTTGGTGTAGTGTGTTTGGGTATGCTTGTAAGGCCGTGGCCTAAGTACGTGGGAAGAGATACAGCTGAATGAACATTCTTTTAAGTATATGGTAATGTGTAATGTATTCTGTGAGGCATAAAGCGGGTCACTTTCCTTGTAATCCTAACTGTTGAAAACGGAATCTGTGCTAAAAGGAAGAGAAGAAAGACAATAATTCTACATTGCGGCCCAATTGTGGGACATGATGGGAAGTAGTACACTTCTGTCCTGTGCAGCCTCTTAGATAGAATTCCGTGGCAGATTTATAGGGGACGATTTGCCCCCGACTCGAATAACTAATCTGTCCCAGGGTCCTCCAAAATTGCATTTTTTGCTAAGCTGAGAAGCTCAGTCCTCTGGTAGATAATAGCACTCCTATTTTCTCGAAAGGTGAGCATTATCTTTTGAAGGACTTGAGTTAAATTTACACCTAACAATTTACTCCTTCACACACACTACAAACACAGAGAATAAATTGTACCTTTTGCTATATAACTATATCTTTTTGGTATATATATGCTATCTCGGTTGAACATACTTTCCTTAGCAGGGCTCACAACTCTTGGAAACAAGAGTTCATTTGGAATACTTATCACGATCATATGATTTAATTCCGTTTTCCATTATTTTCCGCGTATAATGAGAAAAGCCTTGGAGAAATGATGTGAGTTGAGCAATGCATATCTTTATTTTATTCCAGGTCGTGTGTTAATCAAGGCGTAAAAGAATTTTATGAGGTAAGGTTTGCAGAATCGTGTACTGTTGTGTAATGTAATGTAATGAGAAGCGCATTTGGCGATAAGGATAACACGTTTCGTAAAGGAAGCACTTTACACGCTCCTTTACACTCTCAGAGTAGCGGCATG
The DNA here is from genome assembly GCA_019776445.1 of Tomocerus maximus. Lineage (NCBI taxonomy): Eukaryota > Metazoa > Arthropoda > Collembola > Entomobryomorpha > Tomoceridae > Tomocerus > Tomocerus maximus. Next base: position 10,072 of record JABASH010001096.1, read on the forward strand.
TATGGAATCCAATAGAATCCTCTCCCTTATTTCCTTGTCTTCTCTTTGAACAGAAAGGTAGGACGAGCAAGGTGTACACAGTAGCATTGTGCACATTTGACAAGGACTTGCAGATACATGCACCGAGCAGAGCACACCCGTCCGACCACATCACACGAAATAGAATTTACTCTTCGTACGTTGACACTTTTCCCACTTGCTTTTTGCTTTTATTACATTTTACAACTTTCTCCTCCTATACTGTCGTTTACTCATCACTTGTTACTTACTCCCAAGCAAGTATAAGTAGTGTCGTCCTATTATGCATGTCTTTCAACACTGCTATGTACAACATACCTTTCTCCCACACAGCTACTACACATTTCATATTGTTTCTGCAATATAAGTGAAAAGTGTATACTGTCCCTTTAAATTTTGTTTCCTTTTTGTCTTTCTTGCATTAGGGAGAAACAGAGTGGCGGATGTAAGTTGGGACTTGTAATCTTGCATACTATATACACTATATAATCCTTTGCTGTCTTTTCTTTTCCTCGGGGCTATCTGACATCCAGGACTACATACATAATACTTACACTATCCCCTGGTATTTTGGGACAACTATCTCCAGACTTGTTTTTCTTTTTTGTCAAAGTTTCCTGTGTGCAATGCAGATCTTTGCCAATGCCATGCAGCACCACTCTTGACGAACATACAGATGTATGCATTGAAAAACTTTACATTCTATATCACAACCAAACAGTATACACTGTATTGCATAAAGTATTATATACTCTGTGACTACAGGCCACTGCTTCCAAACTGTATCATGCAGAAAACTTTTTCTGCCGTGGTGTGCCCACTCTAACTTAACAAACCCACCGACCATTCATATTCTAATATGTATCAACATACTTTTCTACTTTAAGATTTCGATTTTCGTTTTCAACTCTCTAGGCCGCCAAAACTTTAACATCAATATACACGAATACTTTCCACACTGTAGTGATCCAACCAATCATCCTCATTTGCTCGACATATAGTACATCACATTTTGATTTTGTACTCCAAATGTAATGCAATTTAAACATTCCCTAATGTACATATATCTGCAGTCGACTCTGACAAATTGAATTCTCGTGGTCTTACGCATTATGGCCCTTCACTACTTTTGTATGCACATGAAACACAATACATCTACTGTGATAAATCTATGAATAATGAGCACATGAAAATAGGCTATGCCACAAAATCCACCTCCGCTTTCGCTACTTTTTTATTTAACACAAAATCCAGAAAACTTTAGTACATTCTAACTACATAACTTCAAAAAATGTACAATTCATTTCACACGTCACATCAATTCTCTGCAACATACTAATGTACTAGCTTTTGCTAATATCAACATTGATAATAACAAAATATAGACTTTATAAGCTGTATAAACCATTATTGTCTATATATATTCTGTTTTTTCGTTCTCATAGACTATAGACGTGATCCTATAGTTTTGTTTGCTGTCAAAAGCATAATGAAAATATGTTTAATGTTACTTCTATCTATACTGGAGTAATGTTTTAATTAATGTAATGAATCTAAACAATCTATTACCAACCATCTGCGATAAACTTGATAATGGAGAAATTTTAAATGAAAATTAAAGAAAAGACGGAAAATGAGTGCAACAAATACCAATTGAGCAGATATTCTTAGACATCAGTAGGGCATTTAGGGACATTTTAAATATATGTTGAAATCTATTATTCTGCCGAATTCTATAAATGAACGACTAATATTCATATTTAAGAGTATATACCAGAACACATTTCTGAGAATCTATTAGTATCCACTCATACATCAAAGGACTTTAAGTAAATCAAGTTGCAAGGAACACAACAGTTGGCAGAAGTTACTTTGCTTTGATTCAGTGCGAATTGGTTTGACATATTACCCATTCACAGAGTAAAAGGAAAGCACTGTAGTAGTTCCTTCTCCATTTCTCTCTGCCTCCTTTGAGTTTAATTGATTCGACTTAAGTAACCTTGTGATCATTTCACTTGACACCATTGACATACGAAATGGGTTCCAACGTTCCAAGAGTATTAGAATAGTGCCAATGCAGACGTCCAATAGAAACAGACACAAAACTTAGTCTATATACTATTTCCGACTGAGTATACATTACAATTGTTAAATGAAGCCGGTAGTGCAGAAACTGACAATACTTAAAGAGAACCATTTTAATAGAATTAGATACCATCCACGTAATAAGAGCATCTTTCTTACAAACTTCTCCTTCCGCTTTCCTCTAACAGAACATCTATCACTATATACACTTATGTATTCTGCGCTATAGTAGTACCATTCTGACATTTTACAGGTTACATGACAAAATACCACTCTGGATAAATTATCCCAATAAAAATTACACAAACTTTACAATTTTCTATAACATCATTTCGAAATTTTGCTGCAAACATAAGTTTTTGGTTCAGATAATTGTGAAATATACTTTTAAGTATAGCGCATATAAATTAAGTTCTGCATAATGATTTCAAATATTTTTATTTCATTTTTGGTTAGAGTTGTAAAGTATATAGAGCTATTTTATTTTAGTCCTGTAAGGCTCGTTGATCCGTTGATTATTTCTTCAGTTTTATCGATGCATATACATATTGGCAGGAAGCTGATCTACGTTACAATTGTAGCTATAAAACATTGTCGGTAATATTTGTCCCAAGACTTTTTGTACTCACAGGTAGCACAAATTAAATTATACCTTCTTCGCAAGGGCTTTTCCTTCTGTAGGGATAAATATAAGTGCATTTATGGTTTAATTGAACATGCCAAGTTCTGCTTCACAGAGCCTCTGCATATAACTAAGTTTCTTAGCTTGGTACTAAAACTCGTACTCAGGATAGCTCAATATTGTGCTCGTAGTCGGAAAGTGTTTGGATAGGAATATTGTATTCCTGGAATTACTATATAGGAGTGAAGTCTCTGTTCAAGTTTCCGTATTTTGTTAATCAGACTAATACTATAAGATTGGTCCCTGTCCTGCTGCAACAGTGGAGACCAATACGTAATAACCTCGAAGAAAGTGACAGACAATGCCATGAACATGTCCCGTCACCTTCTACGTTTAATCTTTTAACAACCAGCAGACTCCGTCCCATATAACAGTGTGCACTGGAATTGTAAATTAGATTAGTGTCATTTCATTCTCACTTCCATTTACATTACTGTCACTTCCATTTATTTCCTGTTGATTAAATTCCTTGTGCTGATGAATTCACTTCATAGTGCTCGTCTCAATTACATTACTAATGCTACGGTACAGAAAGGAGGACAGGACAGCAAAAGTGTCAACTAATGTAATCATCCAATATTATTTTAAATGTTTCATTTAGCACTAGTAACAAGTTGGGGTCGGATATTCAGCTTCTGTTGCATTTCTCTGCTTGTATTTCAATGTTGAATGAATTGGAATCAAAAATTTCAAATTCACATAAAATCACTTGCCTTGTACATTTCAATATNTATAGGTCAATAATGTTTTCCAATGGTTTTAGGTACCTAACACGAACATGAAAGTTTAGGTTTCATATTTATATAACAGAATGAGAATATTCAACTCGATTTCTTTTCTTGGTTATCATTAAATATCTAAACAATTAGACTAAACAGTCAAAAATGTCTTTGAATTCAACAATGTAACCCGTATAGAGTATATTAACTTTATGGCATCCAGGTATAAGGTATGGGACAGAAAAGCTTTTCCAAGATTACAGAACAATAATTTGGTGATCTTCATTTTGAAATTAGACTTCCTCGAAATAATGAACAAAACGAACATTGAGGATAAGGATCTGGGATATGTTAACATTGAGTTATTAAGATAATATGATTATTATTACGAACAGTATCTATTATGATATTCATTGAAATGAAAATTAATTAGAAAATTAATTCTGAGTAAAACAATTTCAGATTTTTACTTGGGACAACACAACTGTAAGAATATAGCAGGTTAGGTGTGGAATAAGTAGTCGTAGTATTGAATTACTCAGTTTTCACCCTGACTGTAGTAATAGATATAACATTTGGTTATCACAGTGTAGAATACGAATGTGTGTGTCTAATGAGATGATTTTCATTCAGTAGGTTTTTTCTAGTGTAATAGGTAACTGACAATGAGCCAATGAAGTCTACGACCTAATGCATATGACTATTACATGATGTATAATCTAATGGCTATTGATATTACCTTTCGCACTTTGACTAGTGCAGACTGCCAAGTAGTGGATACAGGGATGTCTATCAAAGAAAGTAGAAACCATTTACTTATTAGTGTAATAACATTTGAACTGTCATTTCCCTGCTGACTTGCACGCAAAGCACAACAAAGGACAATGTCAAAAGTCACAGGGTATTTGGCAAAGAAATTCGTTTTTTGATCCATCTCACGCTTTTTGGGGAGAGACTGTCTAATGCTAACTCTATACGAAAGTAGTTTTAGCTATCAGCTGCGCGTTTATTTTTCGTTTTACTATCTGTCCACATGTGATGGGTTGTCGTTGGTTGTCTGCATAATCAATTCTTATTGCCATCCATTTCATCAGGTAATCTTCTACTTCCGACTAGAGGTATAATGTATTCAGAGATATAATGCAAGCAGGTCGTCTGCCTATTTCTATGCATATTTTCTCATTGAAAATATTTTTTCTGCGTCTTGCCGTGCCTTGTTCACAAAAGGCTTTTCCCAGCATTTCATGCATACCTATACCTACTTATGGTTTGAATTGGCTTTTCTTCAATTCACACACTCTGGAATTTTCCCTTTCAGTCACTAGGCATTACTCCAGAAGTCTTTAACCAAGGAGGCCACACATGGCTTGGCTTATTCTTTCCATGTATAAGCATTCGTACTTAAATCTACATAGGTATATGGGATGTGGTAGTCTGAATTTTTGAATTGCATTACGCTACTCCGATGCAAAGTACATTATTTCCATAGATTTTCCGTTGAGGGATAAGAGGAGAAGTAGCTAAAACTCCATAATGCCTTGTCTTACATACATATCATCAAATGCTCTCCAAGATATACACTCGTCTCCGAAAAAGACAGACGTGTACGCAAGTTGCAGTGAAAGCTAGCTAACTTTCTCTTTTCATTTCGCCTTCCGCTTTGACGAAAAAGAAAAAAAATATGAAATATCGGTTCACTCAAGGCCCAGATATATTACTATATCTATATGTTACATAAGTAATGTGTGTGCATTGCTCTGTTTTCTTATTCTGTGTATCAAAGTCCTAGTGCATTCAGTGTAGTTAGTTATTTGTGTAATAGTATGTGAAAATCATGCGAAAATATATTTAGTATATACCTAGGATGCTCCAGAAAAATGGTGTTCCTCATTCCAGACAAGTCAAATGGTAACAGGAGACTACAGATAGATGGGCCAAAGAAAAAGTCAAAGCCGAGCTTTTGACAGCATCAAATGAAATGGCATCTTTCAATTTCATTCACTTTTTCCAACCAGCCGTACAAAACAACTACAACGAGTTGAACTGTTCTTCTCTGTGTTTTTCTATCTCAGCCGATATCTGTCTATGCCTAAGTAAACTTATATTCCTTTACTCCAGTTCTGTCTGATACTATCTTCTGAATAAATAGTCTTTTCCACTAGATACCACAAGGGGCATAGCAGAAAAGATATATCAAATCATGAATACTACATGAATAACTACTTCACGAGAGATGTGCATTAACTTTTGTATAAGCAATGAAAAAGAACCTTGTCTGGGACTAAAATGTTATTCCCCCACTCTGGATTCTGCTACTTACGAAGATACTCCATCCATTTCCTGGAAAAAGTTAACTGGAAGCAGCAAGCTATTCATCTTTTCTCGTTGGAATTCCTCAGATAAGACGGATTTTAATTTGATACACGCTATAATAAAGAAATATGCTATCTAATGGTATACCACAATTCTAATTGCATCGTTGTTACAAAGGTTAGTCTGAAATATTGCTTGTGGGTTATGAAAGTCAACAGTTTACTCATTTTCTTAAGTAAAACCAGTAAAACGAGTAAAACTTTTAAATGAAATATTTTCCCGCTAAAAGTAGTAATAAAATGAAAGTTTATGGAAAACGATGATTTTCAATTTACGCGCGAACATTTACATAATTTGACAGAATGTTAATATTTTGATTACTTTCGGTTATTTTCACTAACGGTTGAGCAGAGGTTGAAAGAAAATAATTTGGAAGCAATTAGGTGTCATCGCTGTGAAGAACATTCCATTTGCCAATGTTCTCGGTGTGGAAGAAAGTCAAGGCACGGGAAGTGAAGCTGACAACCGCTGTTTAATAAAGTAGAGTCATGTATAATTTATTTGGCTGGAGAAGGTGAGTTCCTGGTGAAAGTGAAGAGAAAGCATATCCAGGGCGTAAGTTTCATCCTTTCTTTTCTCAATACATACATAAACAGACAAAATACTACACAATTGCGAATCTGTGACTTTTCTTTTCGTGTGGAAACTATATAAGTAACTACAAATAGTTTAAAAAGTTTTCCTTAAATTTCATTTAGGCCATTCTTTTCGCGACTCACTACACTCCACTATTATCCGTGTAGCTATTACAAGTATAAGTAAAGTAACTTTATAATGGAGTTGATGCGTTGACTCGGGTTGCGTTGTTCAGAGTCGTTATGTTACGCCACGTTAGCTAAACTGCTATCTTGTCAACCCTTCCTGGCCTTGCCATGCCATGCCACGACTTGTCTTGCAAAGCTCAGCTAAACTAAGTTAGTTTTATTTTATTCCTTTTCGCCTGGCACTGCATAGATTTCATTACACGGGCAGCCTGACTAAACTCTGTGGCATCCCATCCCAGTTATAGTGTCTGGTGATGATGCCTCTCTTAGCACACAAAGGATAGAATAAAATAACTATAATGTTGTAACAGAACCTATATACCTAGTATATCTGGATACTATTAACACAGGAGACAACACAAGGCCAACTTATAACTACTTACATATAATATACGATAGATACAGTTTAGTTGACGTTCACTTTCGGATTGTTTTCCCCGATTCAATGCTAACTAGTCCACAGAAGGTACTATAAACTCTTTCCTAGTACAGAGACACTTTTAACACTGGAGAACCAATCAAGTCAAGTGGATCTTATTTCATTGCGGGAAATTGGATGGGGAAAAACTAGGGAACCCAATCAACGCATAGGTCATAGACATAGGTTAGCCTTCAGCTTTTTATAAGGACTGACTTCTGTAATAATATTATTGCATACACCTAAATTAAGTGTCACATGTTCAAAAACGTTATTCTGGAAAATTGAATGAAATGCTCTAAGCTTTGCATGCACATTATTACTAATGTTGAGTTCTGATAACCGAAGTACATTCGTAGTTGAATATTACTACTGAGAGAACCAAGTAGTTAAATATTGAAAAATAAAATCCTATTTACTTCACATTCTGTTGTCAGCTTGTGATATTTTCAAAGAGATGATTTTTACCTTCCAAGAATACAATTTGGTAGGAGAGCCCATAAATGCATGATTTATGACAGATTTTCTTTAGACTTTAATATGGCTATGTGTATGTGTACAAAGATGACAAGTGAAGTAGACCATACATTTAATATTAACCACTGTTTCATTTGTAAGACCACTTTATCCAAACTTTATGCGTAACCACTATTTGCTTTTATCATTTTGACTTGGTACTTCTTGTGTTCTCGGTTGGAAAGTTTTGCGATTAAGTTTTTCATCTTGTTACGTAGTTTCTTCGTTTGGTTCATACACTATGTCCGTTGGGAAGGGAATGGAAACAAGAAGCAATTTACTTTTGGATTGGAAATGAAATGGTAGCGCTGTGATTGGAATAATATCGAGGCAATCTTGAAATTTTATCATCACAGAGTTTAAAGCACGTTTCTCCCAAATGGAATTATATTTTGGAGTTTATAAACATAAAAGTAATGCAATGCAAAGGTTAAATTGCTCCATTGCATACTCGGAACAGTAGTGTATGATATTCTCGTTTGCCCAAATTAAGTTTAGCCTTCCCTGCTGACCTGAATAATCGATTTCATTCTCCAATAGTAATCCAAGACCGAAGCCCATTGAAGCAGGATTATTCTGTAAGAATGACTTGGGGCTATAGAATAAAACCATTAATAACGGTGATTGTTTGGGAATATTTTGTATCAGCAAGGGTATATTATGAGCATAATATTAGGCCAAGTGTCAAATATTCTTTTCGTGTGTAGAATCAAATTTGATGTCGGTGGGAGAGCAACGAACGAACATGAAGATAAAGAAATGCGGAATTAATTTGATAGACTTGAGCTGCTCTACTTTTCTCACCCACACAGTCCACCCACCAGCACCAGTCTCTTCCACTTAATTTATCTACATAATTGTTAGCGTACACCTTATATTTAGTACTACACAGAAATTGTAGCATACGATGAAGTGAACTCACCCGGAGATATGTAAACCCTTCAAGTCTTGTACCCCACGTGCCTAGAGGCCACATGCAGATTTGCATAAATAGAAATGCAAATGACTTTTCCTGTCACAGTAGAATATTAGATATACAATGACACCTGGCATGACACTCTGAACAGGAAGCTAATCATGGAAGGAACACTTTATTAGTTTCCTCCAGTTTGAAATTGTGTCCAATATACTTCTATAGCTATATAAAAGGTATAGGAAGTAATTAGCATTTCTTTCAGCTGGAAATCCTTAAAGTGTCCTCTTGTCCTCTTGTCCCTTATGAAAAATTAATTAACACATTTCACTTAAAATGACAAATAGAAATCATTAAAAAAGATAACTTGCGTAATGTGTATATAGATTTTTTTCTCCGTCCAATTAAGTTGAGCCATGTGGAAGGTATATTTATGAAGGAACTTTCAATGCACTAACATTGTTAACATTCATTATGCTGCAGTGCATTTATATTAGAGCGTGGTGTAACGCGTGACGATATGACTATAGACGTATGGAGTACATTTTTTATGACGAAGTTCATAATCTTTGCATGACTACTTTAGTAAATATTAGAAGCAGCCATGTAAATGTCAAAAATAAAAAGATGGTAGTTGTACTTAGCAGGTAGGCATTAGAGAAGTAACTGACTGAGCAAATATACATTAAATAAAGCGAGCGAGTCAAACAAGAGAAAGTTCAAATGTGAATTAAGTGTCAAGTTTTGCCTATTCTGGGAATAGAGAAGTGTGCAAGGCAAAGGTGACATAACGGAGTCCAATCTAGTAAAAAGTGTAGTCTTTTGCTTGTCCTGTGGTCCTGTCTCTGTGTTCATGCTCTGCTTAGCTAGCTAGGAGCTACCCGGGTGATTGTGAGAGAAGTCTGAGAGTCTTAGTGTGTGTGCAGAGGGAGAATGCAGCCATAGAAGGTGAATTAACCGAACTGTGAGACGAACTGGGAAGTAACCCGAGAGAAGTAAAGTTGTAACATGTATTTCTATTCGAGCGTGTGTAAAGTGAAGTGTGATGGAGATCTATGATAGAGTGTATTAACTAGTCTGAGGGAGACCCGGGTAGAAACTCTGGACTTAGTTTATTTGGTATATGTAGCTGGGCTGTCTGCTCTCATTCATTGTCGGGAATATTGAAGATTGAGTAGAAAGATAGAGTCAAAGACTTGTCTCCAAACTCGAGTTGCTCCGTTAGTTATACAGTATGCAATAAGAAATTGAGAAGTTTGTTCGGAACGCCTGGGAGGTTTGTTGTGAGGTAATTTAATGCGTTTTCCGCCCTTGTTTACAACTGACTTCCGTCTCTTCTGATGCCGAAAGTTTTGTTGGTTTTCCCTTTTACAGTTTCCTCCAGAGTCTTTTGTAGTATGGATGACAATGAGTGCATATGATGACCTTCCTATATACACTGGAATGTAGAGCAGTCTTGTTTAGTCCGAAGATTTGTAGTGTGAATCGGTTTTGTGTGTTTATTATTATGAGAATTCAAATGAACTCTGCCGCACATGTCCATAGCATATTAATAAAGAGATTGTAAACCTAATTAATTCATTTAATCTAGGCTTAGTGTATACAAACAATAAATCATGTGTAAAGTTTGTTTTCTTATTGCAGATTATAAATGCACACAATGAAGAAGTAGTTCAGCACTTGTCCAACTAAGAGAGAAGGAGGAGGATTGGTGAGTTCTGTTGAAACATAAATTACGTAGCTAATGCTAAGTGACCAGAAGAGTGGAGCCCAACCCACATAGAAACTAACATCAAAAAGAATGAGTTGCTTAATAGGGAATTTGTGTAATGAACACAGAAGCAGTAACACTCTTTTAGAAATAGCACTAACCTAATAAAGAAAAAGAGTTTCGCTCCATAACTACTTAAGCACAATGTGCAAAAAGAGAAACAAAGCTTTTTGGCTACATTTCCCACGAATTTTTTATAGGGAGGAAAAGCACTAATTCCCTCAATAATGGAAACCACGAGCCCACATATGAATGCATTTAGGAGCCACAAAACAAAACACCAAATAACAGTACACCCAAGCCAGCAGACCATAACAGATGACAGGACACGACACGTTCACTCTTACAATAAGTAAACCCGAATTGCTAAATGCATAAGAGAAAGGAAGGGAGAGAGCATTAAGAATTTTATTAGCATTCTGACTACTGCATTACTGCTAAATTATTCGCATGTAATTACATTACAGAGTAATTTGCTCGAGTTTATTGTGATGCATTTGCCTTATGAGTTCTTTCCCATTGGAATTAATGCAGTCTCTCTCCATATACATTTTACATGTGACTCGAATACAGATAAAAGGAATGAGTAGTAAATGTGCGCTAACTTCCTTTACCTATCGCTTCCACTTTATGCAATCTAATTTTCACTACATTCTCAACATAGCTACCTACAGACACTACAGAAGAGATACACATGATGTGTGTCTCGGGCCAAGCTCCCACATCTAGCTACAGCGTCACGTCCAACGAAATCAGATTCTAAAATACGGGCTGTACCTACATTAAACTTTCTTTTCTCTGTCCGTTATTGTAGTTGTTGTGTGTAACTATAAGTAAGTAGCTTAGGGAAAGGGTTGTAGTTAGGTATTTTATTTCGGCGAAGCATCTCTAGATGAATACTGAATGGTTACATAGATTTATTTACAACGTCCAATGTAAATACTGCATACATACTCATACACATTGTTCAACTACAGAAGTGCGTTCTTTCATTCAATTTGAGGGAATGCGTAAGGGAGAGGAAATCACAGGCCTGAACCAAATTCAACTCAACTGTTGAGAAATCTCTACTTTACACTATCGTGGTCTAGCCTACTCTACACTTACCGAGTTACTAACTTAAATAGCTAGGAAGGAGTTTATTCCCTTTTCTTGACTTGTCGGAGACAGCTCTTTGCCACTCTAGAGTCTGCAGAGCCAAAGAAAACCACACGAGTTGACTTGAGATTGTGATCCATTCCTGTGGCGGGTCCTGGTCCTCGTTTTCTCTAGTTTTCCTATTGAAAGATTATTATTCTGACTGGTCTCGCTCCGTCGACGTGTGTTTCTACATAAGACATAGCTTCTACTACTTTGTTGCATAGTATTTATACGTAGGTAGGCACTCACCATTAGTTGTAATATTTTCTAGTGGTAACTTGTGTTTCGTGAGTGAGTGAGTAGTAAAGTAGAAAGCATTGGGTCGCGTCGACGCGGCACATCGCCAGAAAACCGGTTTTCTTCCTTTTCTCTGAGTAATCCCATCCACATAATATCTCAAAAGACCAACATCAATCCTCTCAAAAGCCAGTTCAACAGTGAATCTCTCTCACAGCAAATAGTCTCAATTTACCTAAGATCAGCAACACTTATAAATACATAAATAACCCAATAGTAACCCATCTGTTGTATAGTCGTTTATTGTTTTCCAAAACCTACCTTCTCTAAAGTTATGGTGAAAGCAACTTTCTCCGACCTCTCAAAGAAATTACTGAAGAACAATTTCCTCCACGTGGCTGTATTTTCTCTTTCTGTAATTACATTTTGTGTATAGACAACTCAAATTGCTCGAGAGAGGTTATGATTTAATTTGGTATTTTCTTAGTATCCTACTGTCAGGTTTAGTTATCTAGTTATAACTATTTGTAGTTATTTGTAGAACAGTAATTTTTAAATGAAATAAATAAACTTTTACCCCTAGAGTGTCCCATTAAGGTTTGTAAGGTGGATATCAATAGAAGTTTCTGCGAACAAGTCGACTGGTTAACTACTCATCACATTACGAACAGCTCTAATAAAATAAACTAACAGAAAAGATAAGTTTGCCCCGAATCCGTCAACGGAAGAATAAAAGTAGGAGAAAGGTCGTAATAGATCAGAGCACACGAAAATAAGTACATGGATCCATCCACTTATATTTCTTACATAAATATACGTGCAACACAACGTGTAGTGAAGCCACAGAGCGATATGATAGTTGGTCGTATTTCTCCATTGCACTCCGTCGTGCCGAGTTGTTGAAAAGAGAAAAAGCTACGAGTCAACCATAAAGAAATCGAAATTGCCTCAAGGAGCTTCCTTCCTTTCAACATTGAGACAACCTGAGAGAGCTTTAAAGATATTTATACTTTTCCCAGTCTGGTTCTCGTCTCCGTTGACTTTCTTGCTCGGAAAAGGGTTCTCTTGTACTCTGATCTGTCCTGTCTTGCTCGATCATATCTTCAGTGTCCTGTGTATTAAAGTTATCTATCCTAAGACACCTAACTATTAGATTACCTCAGTTTATGTAGTTTAGCCTGGGTAAGTAGCATCTTACATACGCAAGTACATCCCATACACTCACTACTTACGTAGTAAGCAGTCTCGAGCGGAAAAATCTGTAATTGCCAAAGTTTTGGGAGTGAACGCAATAAAAACTCCCATAGATCATCATTGTTGTTGAAGATGAAGTGATTTTTTAAGGAAACCAAGTGAGAAATGTTATGAGGGCCTGGAGTGTAGTCGCTCAAGACTTCAGTCCAACTCAGTTTCGTTTTGTTCTCTTCAAGCGCTTTCCACTTTCATTCTTGTTGAAAACTTTGGCAAGAAATTATTCTTATCTCTACCTCAACTCTACACTACACTAAGTAAGTCCTTAGCTATAAGTATCGTAAATATAACTTTGAATTACTCTTTCCAAAATTTATAATGTACTACTATACGTAATAAGTATACATACGGAACAAAAATCTAGTACTTACCCAAGTTTTGGATAGAAAGCAAAAAAAAGTTCTCCGAATTGATTCCTATACATATTTTGCTATATGTACTTAGGTCGCAATTCGGATGTTCAATTCAATCTTTTACTATTATGTGTTATCTCATATGCATTTTACATAAGTGAAAGCGACTTGATTTCCCTGGAATTGAAAATTGACCTTGCTTTATATACAAACTTAGTTTTGTAGAATGTTAACCTCGTGTTAGAAAGCTAAGAGTGGCAGTCTTCACCAAGTTGGTTCCACAGGAAGGATTATGAAGCTACCTGCATGCCTACGAACTTTTTTTATCTATCAGAAGCACACTAGCATATATTGTAATGTACCTCTAGTATTTATATTATGTGCACATACTAAAGGAAAGTACTACAGGGTGCGTATAAGTAAACGATTCGTATGACTTTCACAATTCTATATAAAACTTTCACCATTGTCGTGCTATGTGAAAGTTTTATGTGGAGAGGGAAATCTCATTTGCATGGAGAAAGCTATATACGAAGGATTATTTTATAAGCACCCTGTAGTAAAGAAGGTGATTCAGGGATTCGAACAAACTCTTTACAATTCAATGTAAGTATTATAATGCAAGCATTCCTATTGAAATCCGATGACATTTGAGTTTTATTTAAAGTAGTAAGGACCTCACTCGCTCTGGGAAAAATGAAATATGCATTTTGAAAAGTGGAAGGGGTGAACTGTCAAAAAACACTTTCTCCAGCAGCACATCTGTCTGTCTGTCTGAATGTATTATTAGTATTATCATTCGATCTAAAATAAGAATATTTGTGTAAACCAGAGAGAAAGTTCTTATAAGAGAACAGGTGCCTTATGTAGTTACTTAAAAGAATTCCAGTAAAAGCCAAGTGTCAGTGACATATGGAGCTCGCCTATTCCTATCGGGCAATAAACCAGAAAATATACGCGATAAAGTACGAAGACAGAGTAATCTAAAGAAAACCAGAGTAGTGACTGCCAAGACGTATGTATGTGCGTATTAAAAAGATCCAGAAGGTTTGTAAGTGTCATGAAGTCATGAAAAATAGCTTTGAGATGTTATGCCTTGTAGGTATTGGTAGGTACTTGGCTTTCGTATGTACTCACACAATCTAATGTAAATGGGAATGTCCTTTTCAATTGCCCATCGTCGCTCTTACTTCAGCTCAATCTACCATTGTGTCCTTTCCTGATAAACATAACGAGCATTTAAACTTTACGAATGGGCCCAATCATTACATATAACAGAGCCCATTCTCACAACTTCAGCCGCACTACCCACGCTCATTTCCCTCTACTCAAATCCCCTACAACATAAAGCGGCCGTAGAGACCAGATTGCCTTTCCTTATATCTGCATCTGCTAACTCTCCTCTATTACCACTAACGCTGTACATTTCTGTTCTACGACACTTGTTCCGAAAATCTCTATGAATTTGTTTATTTTCAGACCTTTAAGTGAATTCTCTTCCATTAATGCATCGAGGAGAGACACTGGATTCAACCACTTGATACTTAATTGGGCCATTGACATTTAATTGTCCTGTTTACCTTCATAATGGCCATGTACTACTACGCCAGGAAAATCCAGAAGAGTGCTCGCAAAAGCAAGGTGAGTTTAATTGAGCCAATTATTCAATTTCTCTTATTCCATGGAACATTGTTTCTATTTATTGTTAAAGCAAGACAATTTGTGTCTAGAATCTACGTTATATTTATATGTATGGTAAATATGACTAAGATGACAATTTTGCCTCTGGGTTTAAGCTACTCTTTCGAAACATCGGAAAATTGTAAATAATAGTATGGCACAATTCTTATTGTCGAATTTCCAATAGTCATGAAGCAAGTACTTCTTTTCTCCTTCTGTATTTCCTTAGAATTTGTATTCTATTCCAGAATACGAAATGTATTAATTTATTAGTGAATGTTCTTTTCCTTTCCTTGACTTTTGCAGATTTTCATGTTACTATATGATGCTGAATATAATTGACTTGTGCCACTATTAGTACATTAAAGAAGGACGGATGAAACTACCACGGGTGAATGACGAATTCATCAATCTTAGGATTATTATTAGCCTATTTCCTCTTAGAGAATAATAAATAGCCCTGTCACAGCAATTTGTAGGCATGACTTCATATACATAAAGAGATTTATGGTATTCTGCAAAATCATCGTTTATTAAGATTTGGTAGCTTGAGCAAGAAATAATAGGTTTCTGGGTATACACGTAAGAAATCTTATTTTGGGATATAGTACAGTATTTGGGTATGTAATTAGATTTGTAATAGAGATAACCCTTTGGAGTTGGGAATGATATTTCTTGAATGTTTAACAAAGGAACAATAAAAAGAATATGGAATAAAGTACGTGAAAAGCGATTACAAAGACGTCCCAGGGCGTTGGGCCGGACTCTTGTCACTTTGCCATCTTTCTACGGATTTTGGATATGAACTACTAGTAGCACTATTTACTTTTGGCTGAATAAATGCTCAGCTTATATTTTTTACTTGTTCATTGTTATTTAAGAGATTCTAGTGTTCATGGGGTTCTCTTTTGTGAAGTGATATTTTGCAGGCTTTATTTTTATGATATTTATTATTACACTGCATATTGCAAGTAGGATGATTTGGAACAGTAAACTCACCGAGTTAGAAATAGTCGAAGCTCAATATTTCTTCTGTCATCGTTCTTGTAGAAATTCTTAAGAGATAAATGGACAGCCAGTTTCTTAAGTTTTTATCCTCTCCTCTCTGAATGTCTGTGGCTAGACACTTATTATGTGTTTCCTGACAAAAAGTGAATATAGTGGCCGCATGGGTGTAGGAGGGAATGGTTGTTTCACATGAATGACTAAGTTAGGTTGTTTGAAACGTGAGAAAAACAATTCGGGGGCATATACTACTTAAGTTGAATTAATCTTTCTTCCTTTCCTCTGAATTAATCCAAAATAATGTACAGAGGAAATAAAACAATGATATTTTAAGATTTCTCAACAACTCTGTTCAAACAAACGATAAGCAGAATTGCTGCATTATGATATTTATCCAAGGTCCACAACCTCTTTTCTGCGAAATAACTTATAATACATAAATATCCTTTAAAGTGATCAGAGCCACAAGGGCAGAATTGCGCATTGTAGTAAATATTTAATAGAATGTTTTCCCTGTTGTCTTCAGGATATTGTTTAGTCTTTTGAAGACATGGAGTCAGTAGGGAATGTTTGAGTAGAAAAGAGTAGAGGAGCCAATGGGAAGTTAATTACAATTATCAGCATGAAGATGGCTAGAAGTTGGGAAGGCAAAGTTCAACTATGTCATGCATGGGGGAATGAGCCAAGTAAAGTTAAGGAACATTTCGGTGCATGTATCTGTGTTAGCAGAGCGAGATACATTCATTGAATTACAGAAGGATGTTTATCCGCTCTCACCACAAACTCTTCCCCACAGACTCATTTGATCCGAAGACCCATTTCATTTCTGATCGCGTTTTCCCATTCACGTCATATTTAATACACAACTCTTATCTGGCCTCAAGGGACCCTTACAAGGATAACTAAGCTTGCTCTTCTTGTTGACATGTCCCTTTGTTAGCTTCCTTCCAACACACTACATATCTTTGCACACACTACGATTCCGGATTCGATTTGTTAAGCTATCTGTTTCTATGTGTGTAGGTGAGTTCACTCTAGCGTACTAAATGTTCTATTTCTATATAACCAGTTTCGGAGGGAATCTATAGAGAATACTGCCGCACGTAGTATTTTTAGGTAGCTTCTACAATGTTTGTCTTGGCTATTGAGGATGTAATGCCAGGAAAGCCGATGGAGTAAGAATCCTTTAAGAATTGATTGCATCTTGCTTACCTACCTATCACATTCATAATATTTGCACTTGGCTCTGGTTCGGAAGGTCGTGTCTTAAGAGCTTTGGCAATTATCTGTTCTTCCTCCAGGGCACACCATACGATCAGGCATTGTATCTACAACTATACTCCGTAGAATACTCTATTCAATACATGTTCATCCAAAAGGCTCAAGTTTCCCACTTCCGATTATTCATAGCGAAGGTTTACATAGAAGAACGTTAAGAGTATGGTATTTAATATTCCTTTTGAATATACACAGGAGAAAATCGGGAGAAAGTAAATCAGTCACAAAGTAGGATTCTTTTCCTGGCAACATAATCTAAGATACTACTCTTTTGTGTACAATCTGGATATATTGTCAAGTGTAATATATTTCAATAGTGTTTTATGACACAGGGAAAGATGAAACCATAAGTTTGTGCCCCGGGCGAGCTTTTACCAAAGAAAAGACGTATACGAGAAAATGGAGATGTTGAAAAAAATTAAAATTGGTGATCATCCAAATAGCTAACGGAAGATATTTTGATTTGTAGACTTTGCCGCAGACACCAGTCGTTTCTAACGGATCGATCCCCTCGACATTTCCTGAGCTGCCTAATGGCTTTCACCATCATCACAGCAACTCTTGTTTTGAAAATTTCAATGAGCTTAAGAGTACAATAGACGACACTGATCAACCTTCTACCTCCGCAATGGCTTCGAACGGCTTTGACAATCAGAGTGATGATGTAAGTGCAAACGTATACCTATATGTACCATGCTTCTTATAAATTATAATGACACTACTACAGTTTGCATTATTAATAGCTGACAACACATTCGTGAACACAAAATCCGCAACATCTAGCAAATAGCACTTACGATTAGCTACAATTCTGCGGTAACTTAAATTGACTTTTAGTTACTAAGGAATTTTGTGCTCTCGACGATGTTCCGTGAGATTAGGAGAGACTTATCATCACTGGCAATGGGATGAGAGATGCTTCCCTGCCTAATGATAATTAATAAGCACAACACAATGCAGATACGCAGCAAAACATCCTCTGCTTCTGTCCCCATTATGATTCCGAGAAACTTCTGACTGAAATTAGCTGAGGGATTTCATTTCATCACGAAGTTTCATTCACATATCGCGTGCTATTCTATCATATTTATTATCAAACCATTGATTCCATACACAACTTCCCCAGATTTTCAACACATGAAGATGATGTATACCTTCACATCATTCTCAGAATTCATTACGCACAAAGTAAAAGCGTAACTGTACATGAATAGTAAATCTCTATCTGTATGACATGATTCTACTATGATTTGGTGAAGGCGCTACACAATTTCAGTAGGGAATTAAAAGTTATGGAGATTCTTACGTTCTACTCATGATTGGAATAAAATTTTTGTTTATCTGTCCCAAATTCCAACTTTTCCTAGAATTATGTAAAGTTCTATGTACTTTGGACATATTGCTTCTATCATAAAGCAAAATATCTTTCAGAGTGTTCCATCCTTAGACACGTTTCAAAACTTTAGTTAAAGAGATGTCACTTCCTTTCATCCACCTCAATACAATTCTAATGATATTTTCTGATTCCAGGATTCCGCGTCTTTTTATGTCACTAGATATGTTATTAAGTGTTACCAATAGCTCATTTTGGGTCTTTCTGCACTCAGCTTGAAGCTTATAACCAGTGGTTTATGTGCAAAAAATTTAAGTATGACTTCGTCTGCCAAAAAAGTTTGCATTAAAGATGCAGAAAAGGCCTGTGTACCTTAAAGGCATGTTACATGTTAACTCAAGCATCATAGTGCCGCAGCTATTAAGCAACTTACATTGAATTATCATTAGCCCACCCTAAATGATAAAGTGACGTGACATGGTTGGTGGCTAAATGCATGCAAGTGAAAGAAGTGTGGCAGCAGGTGGTAGCATTATTCAGAGATACTATACTCTTTCCGGCCAATGAGATAACTGGCCTAGTCTCACTGCTATACCCCTTCTGGACTGAAAATCTAGCTTGATGTACCACCTGTCACCCTTCATCTTAAGTAATAGTATTCATATCACAACCGCCATTTTCCCACATAGTATAGCAATATTGGATGATAAAAATCCTCATTTAGGGTCTATTGTTTCATCAACTTTTTCTTTTCTGAAAAATTATTTTTTATATTTTCACGAAGAAGCAATAAGTAACTAGGAAAAGTTAACCTATTCGATTTGCTCATTTTACCTAGATTTTCATTTTACGTGGTTTGGTCTTGGCCTAGGCCAAGGTAGTTACTCTCCGGAAGAAGCAGTGAAGTGTCTATCCTCACAGAC
>JABASH010001097.1:0-29520 GCA_019776445.1 Tomocerus maximus
CTAGAATATGAGACATAATAATGATCGTAATGAGTAAAGTTGGTCCAATGGTCTCTCTGCCCTGAATATCATCATTATCATGCAAGGTCTTCTAAAATACTACTATCAACAGGAGAGCCATCGCTCTTCGGTTTATCTACAAATACACGGAGTAGTAAAGTATTATTCAAAAGATATCTAATTTTATGTAACTGCATTGCATTTTGTATAATATAAGTAAATATAGTTAAGGTCGACTTTCTAAATTATTGGCAAAAGAATTTTCATGTAACGATGCGAATATTTTCGTAGAAAAATAACTTTCTAAAGGCTTATTTGCTTTTCTTTGAACCGAAAGTACATAACTGAGGAATAGAATACCTAATATTCCCATTTATTCGGAAGAAATATAGATTTTCTATTCATTTATTTAATAAAAGTGGGCCATAATTTGATTGTGTCAAAACATGTCATTTATTTCCTCCTTGTTCAGGATTAGTCTTTGGGTTTTCGATTCGGTTTCCAATGTACATGCTTCTCCTGTTCCCTAATGTAGGATATTTTTCAAAGGTACCATTATGCGTTAGTGATTACACAACACATTTTAGATTGTGTGGGATAGTGAAGTGACATATTTATTTATTTCTGCGGTTTGAGCTCATTTCATCTCACATTTCGGAATGCGTGTATTAGGTTGTAGATCGCGAGGATATGATACAAATACTGGGACGATGGAATCTCTCATAACTATTTTCTATACGCAATTTAGAAACTACGTGCATGTCGTAATGAGTTGTATGTGGCATCTGTTCGTTGCCCACACATAGTTGAGCGTAGCAATTTTGGATAGGTATATAAAATGAGTATATGATGGTCAGTGGAACGAGCACGCTTATTGTAAATCATTTTTGTCATAATTTCACCAATAATTTTGTACGAAAGGGTTGCCTGAGGTAGAGAAGTAGGCTAAGAACGGCTTAGCATCACTTGATAGCAATAACACGACGGAGGAAACGCACATTCCTTCGCTATCGTACACGTTACGTATTTTAATTTTCCACGATAATATAACTCTTTTCTACATTGAACTATACTGGTTTTATAGGTTGACTCTGTTTTGCCAAATTGTCCAGGGTCCATATGTACATGTATTTATAATCCATATAGTTCTTATATTTTGTTTAGAATTTAAGGTGAGAGCTATGAAGTACTATATACGTTTCTTGAAAATGCTTTCCTTTCATTCGCCCTTTCGTATTAGATGGAGACGAAGAATTTGAATTATGGTACTAGGAATGCTAGAGAAATTGGGCAAGTTTTCTGACAGCTAAAGTGAGCTGAATGTTTTCAACATTGAATAACATATCATCCTCCTCCCCTGACTCCGACTGCCGAGCGAAAGGAAACCAAAAGCCCAATCTCAGAGAGGAATATCTAATAGAACAAAAACAGAAATTGCTTTTCTATACTTTACTATTCACTTTCAGCGTGAGCATTAAATGAGAGATGTATTTCTTTAGGAATTCACGAAGAGCTAAGAAAAAGCTATTTCCATTTAGTAGCATCCCCTCCCGTACACATTGGGCTTTTATGCGTTGAAGAATATTACTTGGAGTAATGACGATAATAATATTTCGGAAATACTTGTTCGTTGACAACAGATACATGCTACAATAATAATATACCGGATTACACCAAAGCAATAACTCTGTGCATCCTTATTATTGTAATACGTGAATATTTCTGATACATTAAGGCATTTATGCATTATATCTGTAGTATAGAGGGATTATAGTATCATTGTCCTATTGTTGAGGACTCCTACACATACCAGTAGTTTTGCAGTTACATTATGGAAAAGTAGCATTATCTATATACTTTGAAATACTTTTGATTTATTAGTTCACGATGTGTTGCCTACACCCTTGGATATGTTATGCTACGCTGTGTTAAGAGATAGAATTGTCGAAGAACTGAATTGGAAAAGAACNTGTTGCCTACACCCTTGGATATGTTATGCTACGCTGTGTTAAGAGATAGAATTGTCGAAGAACTGAATTGGAAAAGAACATTCTTGTAAATGCTATGAGTATAATAGCCGTAAATAAGCGCATCTTCATAGTGGGATGTATATGGAGAGATAAAAGAGCTATTGTAACTGATAGTTTGTGAACCATTAGGGCAAAAGTTAGATGGATGTTCTATTTTCCATTTTATTAGGAGAAAATACAACAGAATAGTCATATAGTTGTGAATACATCATGTAGTTTAACCATTTAGTTGTCATAATATTGTGGCATGAGATGAATATGGACCCCACCCCAACTCTGTATGTCTAAATCGTGTTTTGACGTTTGATGGGTGTAAACTCATATTGCTATCATTCTCTCAGGGTTTGGTGAGAAACAAATGCTTGTTCGAAACTTGTTCTAACTTACAAGTTTTTGCATATTTACCACAGATACTTACTTCGCTCTACTTTGCTCCATATTTCATCAATTTGATCCGAGAGGGACCTACATTTCCTACCTACGAAACTGATTGTATTTATTTCATTTAATTTCTATAGCTTGTAGATAGTCGAGGGACAAGGATTAATGATGTGTTGTCGTATAGTTTCATTGTTTGTAGAGCTTTGTGATGGATTTATTGGCTAGGCTTTGATTTTAAGAACGTAATAAATAAGGATGACTACTTATCATAGTGAAATACCAAATGATAAATTGAGTTATCCGATCCTCCTCGTAGGTAACTATGTACAGGGAAACAAGGTACAACTTAGACATTGGAATTTACTTCTGTTGGGATATATTATACGCATACGCAAAGAACATACATTATAGCTTAAGCTATGATACCAAAATCTAATTTGACTACATTTATTATGCAATTGTTTTTAATTACTCGTGAATGGCTAATGCAACTTAAACCTGACATGTTAAAATTATTATCCTTGTACAAGGCCTGCGAAATATTACACCACATCTTCCCAATATTAAGGTGGTAATGATTAAGATGGGAGCGATTGTTGGTATAATGGCGTGAGAGAGTAGTGATGAAATGAATAGACGTAAGAAATATGTTACCAACTGTGGTGGAAATAAAACGGATTTGGTATCACGTTTGATGCTATCATTTGGTGTGTTTTTCTTCTAGTTACTAGATAGCAGGTAGTGATATTCAATTTGCTTTCACCACAGTTAGCCGTGAGCCTTTTAAGGTTTCTATTTCCCCTAATTTTTCTCCACGTGCTCCGCTCAGTCGAGAGAAATCAAATGTGACTGAAATCAAATGGAAGTTGAATTGGATTCAGTTAAGCAGGAAGACTGAGGAGGAAATAAAGAAACTTAACGTAAGAATACAGTTTCAGTAAAGAGACAAACAGTTAAAGCGGATAGGAAAGTCAGTGTGGCATGTAAGCAAGCTTGTGCTGATAATGTGATATGATATTTGATGTTTAGTCTGTCTGGTGAAGCATTTGTAACTCAAATGCCTCGTGAATGCTAACAATAAGCTTAAAAAGTGTATGAAGGCAGACTTTGATATTATCTTACTAGGAAAATGAATGTTATTACACAGTAGGCAGTAGAAACATCGAATGTTATGTTGTGGTTTTGTACATATAGATCTAGGTATACGTACATGTCGTCTGCTGCATGACAATGATTTATAGTTACACTACGTAAAGTGCTAAAATAGAAAGGGTTGCTTTATTGTAGCTTCTTACCTTTTTCCACGGAATAATATTAAATTGTATTATATGCGAAAGCTTTTGACAAGCTTTCCCTTCGTTTGTGGTGGGGGAAAGCACGGTTTGTAATAATAATATAATATGATAACTGACTGAGTGAGTGGAAATGGATATGTTAAGGCATGGTTGACTCAGGGGTAGTTTCCTCCTCCTATTATTCTAACATTGTTATTCTTACCCCTGTTCTGTAAGAAGCCAAAAAAGTTGTTAGTCCCTAGTGATATGAAAGGTAGAAGATGCAGGATAGTGAGGGTTAAAATACCTAAAGATAGCAAATGTAATGGGAAATAGAGTTTTAAAGGGGATGTCAGCCCTACAGTTGAAAATATTCCGTAAGTACCTCTATAGCATATTATTATATGTACATTACAATATAAATGAGTAGACGAGTGATGTATTATTGTGATACTTTTCTTACAGATAGTAGTTTCAGTTGTAAGCATACAGGTACATGAAAGTGGAAAGAATTCCCAACTCGAAATGAATACAATGGAGCATTAAGTCGTAAAGAGGCTAACAATAAGTTTGAGAGAGAAAAATCTTACCTTACTTATTGTAATGTTTGCGAATTTGTGTGCTTTTTGCTAACTGCCGAAGTGGATAAAGATTTAGTTCTTTGGAAAAAGGAGGCTGATTTTGATAACTGATGATATAATCAGATATGACAGAGCTTTTTCACTAATTCCGGATTTCAAGAAAACTCAACTGTACTGCTGGGTAAACTTGAGTTACTTAGATCTTGGTATAGCGTATATCCGTAGGGAGGCTACCTAACGCTGGTTTCTTTAAGTTGTCTTCCGTACTAAAGGTTTTCTCATGTTCTCTGGTTGGTGAAAGAATGGAAAGGAAGTAGTATTGGAGAAAGTTTGTAAGAATGTGGAAGTAAGGGTACGTTGGGATGAAATATAATAAAATATAGTACAATACACAACGGTTAACTCAACAAAGCACAGACATTTTCCACCAGTTTCCTCTAGCTTTGTTCTATCTATTTGAGTAGGTAGTAGCTGTGTAGGGTGAAAAAATAAGAAAATATTGAAGAGATAAAAGGGACCGGAAAGATGCTAAAAGGAAGGAGACGTTTGACTTTCACTTCTTTTGTTGTTCTTACTGTTTCTGGTTCGGGATCTGGTCTAGTTCCTAGTTCAGTTTGGCATTTATGTACTTTAGTTTAGTACTTAGTCAGTTCAGTTAAGTTAAGTTGACTATCGGACTCCTGTCTTGAACCAAATGCCTTTCTTCCAGATCGATTCACTTGATTTCTCCAACTTACAAAAGTAGCGTAAGCAAAGTACTGTAAGTAAGTAGTTACTCAACTCAAGTCAACGCGACGACGACTATTCTTGGCCAAAAGTATGTGAGTGAAGATGTAACCGTCGAAAAAGAAAAAAACCAAAGATATGTCTGTAGTTAGTCACAGTAAGAAGTTTATCATAAAGAGTTTTGTATAGGTAACGTAATAGTAACTCTCCAACTACTAAATGCCTATTCAGAATGATCTATAATAGTCTCTATATACTCATCACGTGCTTTTGTTGTCATCTTACATGACATTTACAAAATGACTGAAAGATCTTAAGCTAATATGACAAGTTGTAACAAATGTTTGTCTCAGACTCACTGCATTCAATTGAATCAGTTGAGAAAGTCAACATGATAAATAATTATTCTGTCATATCACTCACAGTCGAGTCTCCCTAGACATTTTTATGACATGACACAAGTGCAAAAAACGTTCTCTCTCACACATAGTAGTGTGGATACAAAAAACAATTATAAGAGTAACTACCATATACCTATATTATGTCTCTTTACTCCAAAAAAAGCTTGTCCAACTTTTTCTCTTACCATTTCGCATTTTATGTTGCCAAAGAGTAGAATCCCTAGGTTTTTACTGTCGCTTAGATTTCTATTATTAAATATGTGGCACATATTTGCTCATAGATACACTCTTAAATGATGTCAACGTATATTATGCATTATACTCTATCAAATTCTATTTACTTATACGAATATCATGACTTTGTGCATAGTGCGTAAGTTGCGGGAAAGCTAATAGTAAATAAGAGTAGAAAGCATAGTGAAATAGCATGATGAAATAAACTGGAAAGTACAGTAAAATAAAGCACGTAAGAGGGTGGGTGTGTGTAGTGTGACACGTCAGGGGAAAAGACAAAAGAAAAGGCACAAGTGGCTGATCGCCAGTGGGCTGATTTTATCATAAAATGTTTTTATGATTTCTAGAAAGTTTTCTTGTAGCATCTCTCCCCTATTCTATACATATATCCATCGAGAACGCTACTAAACGTACTTAGAGACGGATTCTTTCTCCCACACCCAAAACCCACTCGCCCATGTACTTTACTTACGTTCATGTCATACTGCTTTCTTGTAATGCATTGCTTTGCCAAGATATGCTTTACTTATGAATTCGTTCTGCCGTACAATAGTAGTAAATAACATCCGTCCGCCTTCGAAACGGTATAGCTACTTTAATAATGCTCTAAACTTTCCTTTCCTCATACTCAGTCAGTTCAGTTATAACTATCAGATTCTATTCTCAATTGTTATTATGGATATAATAGAAATTATGTTCCCTCCCGAGCCAATTTTTACTAACTTATTTAACTTTAGGTAAGTATTGTTCCCTTTATATTTCCCCATGTATTATATAACTTTCCTCCTTAAACTTGTAAGCTTCCTGAGCGTCAAAAGCTAATAGAAAATGGTTGGTCTTTATCATCTCTAAGCTATTGTGATTGTGGTGTGGGTGGTAAACTCCTTTTGGAAGCACTCAAATATTTTTCAAGTATTTATTATTTCCACCGCGAAGAAAGTATATTTTATTAGGAGAAAGCACGAAGAAAGCAAAAAAATCTGGGCCACATACTACATTATGTGCACACTTAGAAATATATTAGAGTTCTTTCCCCTCTCTCGCTATACACTCTTAAAATTTTTGGGAGTGTATAGCGAAAATTTTTACAGATGGTATTTAGATACTAAGGAGTAAACACAATAATGAGTGTTGAAATTGTAATAGTCCGGAGATAGTGGAGAGTAAAGGGAGGAGTAGAGCTACACATGTGATGTCAGTAAGAAGGAAAAGAACCTAAAAGCTCCTGATCGAAATGATTTCCTGAATTCACTTAAGCTGAGTGTGCTCATTCGATTAAATCGGCACTTACACACTTTTTACTGCCTTTGATTCCATCATCATCATCATGAGAAGGGAAGAAAAAGAGTCTGGGGCAGAGAAGGCTAGCGTAGACAGACAGAACAGAGATGCGTACTTAAATGGAACCCATAAGGAGAGAGCTTTGTGTCGAAGAAAAACGGTAATAGTAAGTAATAGCAAGGAACAGAACAGAAGCAACATATTGAAAGGATGCTTACCTTCCAATCATTTCGTCTTTTATTTCCACATAAAACCCATCGCTGTTCGCTTTAGCTTGTGCGGTCTGATCGCAACTCTCTATACGGATCTCTCTGTGCAATCAAGTGTATACTCTATTCTGACAAGCCTAAATTCTCTTTTGGATTATAATCATATCCAGAGTTCACTTTTCCATTTCCTACAGAACAAAAGATGATGTAATTCAAATGGAATCTCAATTCAATCCCTTAGTCGTTTTCGATTAAAACTACTTTCGACTACAATAAAACTTGTACCCTTCCTCTAAACATCTTTCATAAAATTTTGCAGTTATTATGAGGACCACAATCTTTGTTTTAGGCAGTGCATCCCGACTTTGATGAGGGGCCTGTATATACCCTTTATGACTGTCGGATGTAGTATTTAAGAAAAAATAATCATTCGATTCTTTCTTTTTGTTCCGTTAAAACTTTATCGTCGAATTATCTGCAGTAGTGGTTAAAAATAATAGTATTTAATATAATTATTATGATGAATATCTGCAATATTAAACGAAAATACAACGACAAAGAAATTTGCCTCCAGCTTTAGAAAAATTGCTATTGTGAGTTGGTTGAGACCATGTGGATCATTACACTAATTTTGACCTACAGTTCTCGTAATATGATCGGGCTATATCTGTCTTTTGAATAGTATAATAATTTTTGGAATGTAAAATTAGCTAGCATTTCGCTGGCTATATACTTGGTTAGGTTAACAATATAGCTTAATTGCAGTAAAAATATGGTTATGAATTAATTAATTATACTGTCATTCTTTTCATTTCAGATTCCTATCGTAGCTGCATTGATTTGAAAGAGATTGTCAAATGTCCTGAAACAAGAGTCTCCTGTTGCCCTTGCTATTATCCGAACCTTCGTTAGGAAGTAAGTGGAATAATTTATCCCATAACTATTAGACCAATTGTGAAGTAGTATAATTGTAACATGATCTACCTAAAATACATTTTCCTTTACAAGATCAAATAGCATATGATTTTTATTATGTAAACTAGAAAATATCTCCAATTTCGAAGAGAATCCATTTTTGAAAGTTTGTGAAAGATTTTGTGTCACAGAAGGGGGATATACTATAACTTGTGTGTGCAATGTATTATGTACCTGATAAATAATATTAGGAAGTAATACCACTGGAACAGAATCTATTTACGATCAGAAGAATGTTTGCAGACAGATAGTGTGTCAATTTGTAAGTTTTCCCTCTGAAAAAGACTGATGACTTTTTCTCTTGTCTATTCAATGGGGACCATAGGTCTCACTCAACCTGGGACGACGGCGAAGATGATAAATTGAATTTTTTATTAAGTTGAGTGGACTAACCTACTGATAGTGGGTGGGTTGTGCTGGTGAGTCTGTGCTGAGGCAGGATGATACTTGGTTTCATATACTTTTTGTTTAAAAGCAATGAGAGTTTAGAAAGGTTGTTTGTTAGTGTTAGTGGGTCGATATCATTTATCGCCTGCTTTGGGACTCTGCTGAGACATTTTCAGGTCAGTTGTTGAGTTACAGTTCTGGAGCTGATTGAATGACTCGAATTTTTTATTCCAGCCAGCTACATTAAAAGTGTACACGCTAACACTCAAAATAATATATCTTACCCTCTTTTGTTGTAATACATATAAATTATACCATATTATATAGCAAAATTGTACAATGATATCGCAGACAATATTGTAAACGTATATGACGATAGTATTCATAGTGTATGCAGAAAATAATGATTCATTTCTTCCATGTTTTCCATAATACCTACTTAGTAATAGGCTTTAGGAGTAGTAGCCGCAGAATCTTTATCATTTCCTGAATTTCCAAGTAATTCCAGTTGTCTTTAGGTATATTTTAGTGTTTGTCGCGTATTTTCCTTGTTTATATAGCTGTGACTGTGTCTTGCTCAAATAATTTTGTACTATAGAGGAAGTATGTGAAAGTAATTAGATTAGTTTCGAGTGCTTTCGTTTGCAAATTGCGAATTACCTTCATATTCACACGCAATGCGCATTGATAACCATTAGTTATGAATATTTGATGTTATTCTACCAAGTAACTTTCGGAAACAACAAGGCAGCTTGTAAAGATGTGGGACAATTTACATAAAAGTGTGTGTCATGTTCTGTAAATAAACATATAAAGGGACGAAGGAGAGATTACATAACATCCTTATACTCTTATATGTATAAAAGGATGAGAATTATGTGAACTAAAACTGCGGCCTGGCCTGTTGGTCTGGCCCATTTCGCATTTTTATCTTTTATTTATTTAATGGGCTTGTCTTACTTTACTTCTCATCAAATTAGTCTTTCTAGCAACTGTGCGAGTAGTTAAAGTTTTCTTGCAGCATTTTGAATGGGAGTTATAAATGTTTCCGAGAACACTTCTACTATTAGAGATGCATTCATATTTACTGCTTGCTTGCTATAATAGTGTAGCAAACACAGTGTTAATGTACTGTGATAAAAGGTTAAATAAGAAATAACGTGTACTTCCATATAGAGCTACTTACTAATATTATGTGCACTAACTACCAACCTAAGTAGACAAACACAAATACGATGAACGAGTGCAGCGTTAAATACACAAGTACACTCTAACTTTCATATGCCAAGCAATTGGCCAGACTGGGATTGTAGATGATGCTCTGCAGATAAATCATTTGAATAAGGAATATATGTTATGCAAATACAAATACTATATTACTCTGTTTAATATCACGTTTACTTTATGAATTTAAGCTCTATCTGAAAGTACTGTAGGTCGAGTGACTTGGATTTACAAAGACACGCACACAAAAAGCATCAGCTCAAGTTTTGACATTCATCATCATCATGCTCATCAGCAATCTTAACGATTATAGTTTGACTGCCCTACCAGACTGATATATTATTTCAATGTATAGTAGTTTAGCAGTATTTGCTCTTTTGATTATGCTCACATGTGAAATTTGAATACTCTTTAAGCATTGACTTTATTTTCAGTTAGCCATAAGAAAACGACTCCCTGTGACAGAACTACATGCTTACTCTGTCTATGGATGTTGTAAGTGTTAAACTTGTAGCTAATGCATGAAGCAGAAAGAGAACACATGTCTTGGCTAGTGTTGCTAATGTAATCCCACTACAGTACTAAATTAGTTATTGTTCGCTAGATTTCCATAGCTTCTTTAAATATCTACTTTTATGCTCTCACACATATTAAGGAAGATTTCCACTCTTTTCTTGGAGGTATTTTCAATTTGTTCCGCTGTTATAACATGAATTGTAAAACCAGTAATTGAATCTCATTATTAGTAGTCAGTAGTAGGCGCATATGATTCTTGGTCTCCATATTGTGTTATCATGGGAGCATTATAGTGTTGAGTTGAAATCATGTCTGCGGTTCGTCGTAATGTGACCTTACTATGAATTATATGTAATATCGTTCCAGTCGGCACAACTGGCTCTGACTCAATGCAATCTAACGACCATAATACCTTTCTGCATTTACATATGATAAGAGTAATATGCTGATATGGCTAAGTAACGTAATACACATGTAAGTATCATTAAAAATGGGTAAACAGACTCCGCACGTAGTTTAGTGTATAATTCACAAAGCATTTGTGCTCATAGTATAATATCTGTAGGACGAATGGAGGATATTATTAGAAAACTTTTAACATAACACTTCATATATAGATAGGTAACCTTTTTACTCTGTGACTGTTAATGCGACTGAGGTTATTTACTTTTTCATTTCCTCTCACAACTTTTGCAAACTTAGCAAGACCTTAGTTTCAGCTCTAAGAATTCACATCGACTGGGTACCCGTATCATTAGAAATATAAAATCTTAAAATTGTCTTTATTGTTATATTCCGTTTGTGTGAGAGTGGATACTGAATAACGAAATTGACTGATCCCTTATCCCAATCAGTATATGAAGCCATAATGTAAACTTATAAATTTACAAAGTGACTCATACTAGGTTTACAAACGAATTACAACCGATAAGCAAAACATTGATATTCACTTTGATGTTACTTTAGGTATAGACATTAATAGTTTATGTGAAGATAGACAGTCAAACACAGTTTATATGTGACAACCAATGTAAACGATATACTAAGTTGCAATCGTGTAGGTAATTTGATAACGTAGCACTTGCTGATTTCAGTTTTAGAAACTCTCGGGATTCGTTAGCACACATATAATATTCTTGCTACGGTGAAGTGTAATAAAGTTTTATTTTGATTTCAGTTTTGTTCGGTAGAAAACGATTTGTTATCTATTACGTAGCTTTTCAATTTTCAAGTCAACATGTAATGTATCGTCTATTCTCAGTCGTCACTCACCAACCCAAATCAGCCTCACTGACTGCACTGACATTATTTATTCTGCTTCGATTACGTGTTTTATCGCCTTGTTGTAAAGTCGACGCTAATGTTATCGTAACTCGGGTGGTACTACTCCTGCTACATTGTATATTGATGTTTATAGTCACAGAAATCTCCTGCTCTTCCTATATGTAGGTACGCGTGTATATACGCATTAGTATATATACGGTGTGGGAGAGTGGGTGCCTAGGATGGGATTATAATTATGTGGTTGCTGCTGTGATTGTGATGTGAATCCTCGCTGTGTCTTTATCTCGGAAAAATCATTCAATAGAACATTATTTTCTGTGTTGGTTTAACTGCTCTCCTGTATTGTTACCAATATTCAACACACATCTACCACGTCATTTATTAACGGATTTGATATCTAAAATTTTACTAAATACCATTAACATTTTAGATAGATGGTAATTATAGACGTCTGTATTCTTAAAGCATATCAGTTGGTAGCTCTGCAAAATAACTAATTAGACGGTAATGTTTTATTTTATCTGTTACAATTCTTCATATTTTTGTACTAATTCGTACATATTTGCCGAAGTGTAAATGTGTGTACGCAAATGAAACTGACTTTCGGCTTAGGTTGTAGTACAAGTATTTATTTAAAGAGTGCTTTATGTTATTTATTGTCAAGTATATTTCTAAAGCGATTTATTGAAGAATCTGCTATAAGAGATGAGTAATTAGTTAACTTTAACTCGGCTAACTTGAATCATAAGCACGTTGTTGACCTACCGACTACTGGTATCAAGTAATATTAAAAGCTGGATCCTATATAGCTAGCTTGATAAACTTGTGTGGAAATTCATAAGTACATCTGTGATGTGAAGTGACATTAATTGCTCTAAATAAGTGAAATATTCTATGCTGAAATGCCTAAGAATAGCCGTTTATTCGTTCCGTAAATGTTTTAGTGCAGTGAAGAATCATTTTATGCCCTGCTACATGTTAAACCTGTTTACCTGTACGAAATCTTATGTCAATGTTAGGAGTGTGATAAAATTTGGGCCTTTCTAGCAGTATTCAAGTAAGTAAGAAAGTTGACAACACAGGAACTCCTGTATAATTCTTTAGTTATATGACCGTATGGCGTGTGATATAATATTGTTGTTAAATCTAGTTATCCTATCGCTGAGTGCTTACTTAGTAAGCGATACCTGTTAATTGGTTCCAGTCATAGTAGTAGTTTAAGTTGGTGGATATTAATATATGTTAATTGCATTAATAGTTTATTCGTTAATAGTACAATTACAGCAGCTTTTATAGCCCAATAAGTCATGCTATTTAGCAATGGAAATCGGTGCACATTTTGACAGTGATAGATTAGACTTAATAAAAAATTTAAATTTTGTTCATGAGTCATGACACTACTAAATTCGAGCTAATATTATACTGCAACAAGGCCATACAACATAAGCTCAACCCATGTCAACGAAACTACAGTCACGATTTACAGAAACGTATATCTACATCCACATGATTGTTTAAATATGACATGTATTGTTGAATAAACACACTCCTTAAGGTACTAAAATACCCTACTTCTGCAAACAAATTAACGAAGATCTTGGGAGATTGTAAGAATATTACTCATGCGAATGAGAATTTATCACTGCAATTTCAATCAATCAGTTTATTAGATTGTTATTATTAGTACGAACCAAAGGTATGCAATTTAAAGTGAAGGAAATGTAGGAAATGAAGAAATTCCATGTTTTATTTCTCTAATGTATTTTCCGCGTTTGAAAATTTCTGAGTCAAGTATACTATTTACTAATCCGTTTAAGGAGGCTTAAAGAAACATGCATAGGAATGAAGAAAAGAATTTAATAAACAATCCATACAGATCTGCATTCTGTTGGGGAACATACTTATACCCAACGGCACATGTACAATGAAATAGTAGTTTTAATGTAATATTTGACCGTTACGTGATCCATCAAATCTCCTGACGTGTTGATCACAGGTGTGAAGTTCTATAGTAGTTTGACTGGAGCAGGTATTATGGAATCTTACCTATGTAGTTGCATTTTTCGTGCCTTATTACTCTAGTACATTTTACTCACAATTTTATGGGTTTTCAGCCAGTAGTGGTTTATTAATATTTTTCAAATCTTGTATCTTGAAGTACCTACATCAAATATTCAATTTTCTTGGTGGATTGTATGTTACTTAGTTCATATGTCAGTACATAACTACAGAGTGCTGCAAGTTTTGTAAGATACCTGTATGAGTCAATTAATAAATTGTACACTGATAATTTTTAATTCAAAGCGGAAACTGCGTCATTACTATTATCTATGACTGAGTTGCTGAATGCGTGAAAATTAGTAATCTACCGAAATAATTATGTATACTCAATTTTGTGGTAGATCTGCTGAGAGAAGGGATAATAATGAATCAACATTGACTTGGGAATAATCGTTTCAAGTTAGCATTAGTTACTTTGATTTGCTAAATTCTAAAAATTCTCAGCTTTCTTCGTGTTGTGTAGGCAGTTAATAATTTCTATCGAATATTTAATGACACTTATTACCCAATTATGGTCAATATTTCGGTGCATATAAAGTAGTTGTGGTGATGAAGGAATAGTCGTGTAAAATATACTGCTGCTGTTAAGATTAACTGAGTGTTACGTATAGAATGTTGACTCACGATTATGTGATGAAATGTTTTGTGGTGAGATGTGATGCAAGGGAACATAATATTGTATACCTAATAGTGATAAATGACTGACGAAAACGTATTAAAATGGGCTGAGATGATTTGTTGCGTGCATGCACATTACATTCTATCACAAGAAGGAAAAGTAAGTTGATTTAATAGCAGTGCAAGTACATCACAAGAAGTATAGTTGCAATAATAGTGTTAAGAGTGTGTCAAAGCCAGAGTGTATATAGAAAAGGGTTTTGGCATTGTCGTATTAAGTACATTCATGAGAGAGAAGAGTTATCTGTAAAACCGTAAAACGTATATTTAGTGTGTATGTGTACCTATATACCTACACAACACTAAGTTGACTCTAGTTATTCCATTTAGAGATAAAATTGAATTTAGTGGTTTGGATTGGGCGTGCAGTGTCGGTATAGATGTAATGTGAGTGCAAGTGTCGTATCATATGTAACCATAGTCATGGAAGAAGGCAAGTTGATGCATTTTTTCTTGCAAGTATATAGGGAAAGGTTTCTTATCGTGACACGATGATCGAATAAATGTTGACGTGATGTGTACTCACTCAAGTCAACTCGTTCACTCAAACACTCACGCTCTTTTACTTTACTTTTTACTTTCGTTTACTTTACCAAGTTTTCGTTTAGGCAATTTTTAGTTCCCGTTCTATAAGACTGTATTTCAGTGTAGTAACTATACACAAAAGATGTTAGCAAGTAAAATCTACTAGAGTCACCCTTTCTTCCCTCCGAATAAAAAACCAGAGCTACTATCCGTATCACTTACTATCGGTATCATCAACACTATCACATCCTCCTTCGTCTTGCCCTCCTGTACGTATTACTTTGAGGAACCCTAAACTTGAATCTATATGAAGCATGTCTATTTATCCGCTATCCATTTACTGTTGTGCTGTGGGACGAATTTTCAGGCTTACTGTACTCCTGTTTGTTTGTTGTGTTTATTCAGTAGGTATCTATCGTAGTCATCACCAACAATGGGTACAATGCTTATATAATACAATCTACTTACTATATATAGTATATTTGTATTAGATAGTTATGTAATATGTATTTTATAGTTATATTAGATTTAAAGCAGTTCATGTGTCTTCAGTGATGGTGAGTCGGATTGACGTTGCGTTGTCTTTGACAGTGCACTGTAATATAATGCAATAAGAAAATGTCGTTTTCCTCTCGTCTCTCGCTTGAAATTCCTGTCTTGTTTTACTTGTTCGTTGTTGTCTCGTATTGCACACTGTCTGTATATTTACTACCTAATCAAATCCTTTCCGTGGTCCAAGTCAAAGCAAAATCGAAAACCATTGCATCTACTGTAAGTATAGTAGCTTCTAAAAGTGTATTATGTCTGGGTTTTCCATAACCATAGATGCCAATGTAAGGGCATTGTATAATCTCGGTTGTTCCTGATGCAATGTAGTAACAATGCACAAGTGACTATACAAATTCAATTCAGTATCCAGTTAGCTGGTAATTTAATGCTTGCAGTGATGCACTTTATGTGCCCTTCATTGTACTATAACAGTCGTTTGTTTAATTCTCTTGTTACAACTTTACTTTACAGCTCAATGACTTTCAGTAGTCGGATTAAGCTGAGTTATTGTCTTCAGTTAGTCAGATTATAATCCCTGTCTACCAATATTCAATTCACTGCACTGTGGTTATTTAAATATGCGGGCATTTTCCTCGTGTCTATTTACTACAAGCAATTAACTAAATATAATATTGATGCCCACTGCTCACCTAAATAATAGAATTTCCTCCTTTGGTAGACTAATTGAATTAATTATGCTTTCGTAAATAGTTCGCTGTAATAAGTGTACATAGCTATGCATTTAAGTGTTAAATGAAATCAAGTAGTAATACTATATAAGTGTAATGTGTTTAGCATTTATATTATACCCAGATCATAATGGTCTTAATTGCTAGGAGAAGGTAGTAACAATAATAAGGGTAATACAGATTCACCTGATTACGTAGGATACTATTAAAACGTCCTCACATTTTATCTAATTGTGTATTATGCTAAACAGGAATGCATTTGCATTTAAATTTTAAATATACACCCTAGGCCCTAGGATATCTGCTCGGACTTCGGACTATTTATTGACGCACTTAATTTTAATGGCAACTTAACTGATTGTACACACACTGACTCCACTATTTCAACATGGCTTTGACACTGACAATGAATTAAACTAGCTTTCATTGTTGGTATGCAGTCTGTTCATTTCCATATACACTACCTATTTACCTATACTCATTCCTGCTAACAGGAATCCAGAAACAAAATGAGAACAACTGTGTACATTTGGAATTATGCAGGGTAATGTTAGCATAGCCCTTGGAATAATATGTTTTACCCTTGCTTGGTGTCTATTCTTTGCTTGTTTGCGTAACTTATTGTGAAGTAAAAGAATAATAATCTTATAAACCATGTTCAATAAATGTCCATCTTTATTAAGTTTGGCATTCGTTATAATGTGTCTTAGTTTGTCATTAAGTATAAGTATACCTAAATAGTAGACTGTTGTGTACCATAAACTGTAAAATGTTCAGTTGAGTGTAGATGTAGTTAGGTGAAGTTGCCGTATGTAAAGAATTTTTATGGCATCCTCTATGTACATAGTTTAGCTGTGCAACAGCCATTTAATGATGTTTAATGTAATTTCCTCCCGCAAAGTAGTCAGCGTCCTACGCGTAATATGTAGTGTAACGTAGCGTAAGATCCATTTGGGTTTTCTATTTCCAAAGTACAAGTACACACTTGGTATTTTAGTTTGATAAACTAGATGAGCTTTTGTAAAAAGGCGAGCGGGACGATATGGTCCAACACTATTTCATTGCGGAGATAAAGCATGAATAAATAGGAGGGAGAGGCAAGGTGATATATTTTAGCAACTCGCATATTTCATGTTTCAAATTCAGAGAATGCATTAAGACTCGGAAAGTGAGCATAGCGTAAATGTAGTAAATTCGTAAGTAGTAGGTACCCTTGCGTTAAGCTAGACTTAGAAATATGACTTGGTTTTTACTTTTTTAAGCAAGGAGATAGATATCTTGAGATGAGATGTATGACAGGGATACACTTACACGTACTCTGTGTGTCTGTATAATATTGTTATTGTTGGGGGAAAATGGAACGTAGCATTTTCACGGACACAGGATATTTAGTCAGCATAAAATAAAAACTTGTATGTAAAAATGAAGAGGGAAAAGATTATTTTTATGCATATCTACTGCACACAACATGTGAATACAGATATCTGTATTATGTTTGAGTACCTATACATTAGTTTAAGTTATAGTTGGTTGGGTCTTCAATTTAGAAAGCAAGAAAAAGAGGGCTGTTCTTCCTCGTCACCTCTTTACAGTAAAAACCTATACATTAGTTTAAGTTATAGTTGGTTGGGTCTTCAATTTAGAAAGCAAGAAAAAGAGGGCTGTTCTTCCTCGTCACCTCCTTACAGTAAATGCACTTTGGTATTACAAGAGTGCATTCTGTTAGGTAGCTTTACATGCAAACTGTAAGTGCAATGAAGGAAAACCGTGCTGATTTGCTCATATTTCATGCAGAGTACCCATTTCCTAGAGTAGAGCGGGCCAGCAAAGGTCTTTACGGCAAGTTGCCCTTATTTAACATACAAGTGTCTGAAATTTCCATTTTCTATAAAGATGATATATTGGTTTCAAGATAATGTGGGTGTAGCTCTTGTGTGTTGAAGTCAATGTGATGTGGTGAGAGTAAAAATTATAACATGTGCCTACATGGGATTTATTCTTCTTACGTTGTTGCATCTTGCATCTCCATTAATGGCAATAGGTACGTAGAAATAGAATAGATATGCAAGCTATTATATAATGCACTCTCAGTCAAGGCTACAGATCATTGTGAAAGGCTAAGTATGGAAGCGAAACATTTGTCCGTCCTTTCTTCTGTTTGTTGACTTTGAATTACATCGTTTCTTATGTTGCTAATGTATCAATTAAATGAAGGCAAGCATTGACATTATTTTTATGCTTTCTGTTAAGGTACAGCAGAAACCAACCTAGTTCGTGGATAGTTTTACCTAAATGAAGGCATTTCAAAAATTATATTTCAAAAATTGTGCGGAAAAATGTATTGATTAGTGACACTCATGAAATATTTTTCCTGGTTACCTTTGGGAAGGTTTTCTACGAAACGGTACTTGCCTGGTCACCTTGTAAAAGTTTACTGCTAAATGGATGGTATCTTGATATCATTGTAATCGATTTTGTTTGATTAAGGATCACTAAAGCAGATTATCCATTTCCTGGATTGTTTATGTGCTTTATCAGAAGTTTTTAATGTTTAAAATGGAATGATCTCTCTTTGTTGGATGCGCAGTTTTTGATGAAGATGTAACCTGGTCTTTTACTAATTGGAATACATTAATTTGTCTTTAGCACACGCATGCTATTTTGCATTGTTCAGTGACATGACACTGGAATTAAGTTAAGCATGTGATTTATTTGAGGTCAAGTAATAGGTCAAGGAAGGAATGGTTAAGTAATTGCAAGGATCGCCAGAAAACTGTTTTGTTTTCTGTGAAATTTAGAGTGCACAATACAATGCTCATTGAAATTAATTAATGTTAAAATTGAGAAATTTAGTGCATATCTTTTTGTATCATCAAGCATTCTTTATCCATGAGTTTAGTTTACAAAGCACTAACATTCCATCATCTCTATCTAAATCCTCTTGGACTGAGGATCAGCTCAAGTATGTTCGTAGCGGTTAGTGCCACCAGAATTGATAAAAGAATAGGCGTACAAGGATGCTCTTCTGAATTAATATAATACGTATTTACTTTATGCTTTGATGTTTAAATGTGTGCTCTATGTACAGTTCACGTTGTATAGCAGAATATTATGCATTGACTCATTCTCAAATTTAAAAACGCTCAGCCTGAGGTATGCCTTTGCTGTGTGTGCATGTATTTTTGTAATGAGCTCTCGTTATTATATGTACTAGCAGTGCTTGTCTAGCAATAATATTTTACACATGCGATGCGATCCATATCTAGTGTTTTATTTATGTATTGTGTACGTAGAGTTAATATATCTAACGTACTTATTATGATTTTATACTAGCCATACACACAAGACAGTCTGTATACTAACCAGAGAGTCGAGAGTAAAAGGTTATCATTAACACGGTACAAGGCTAGCTTTAACATTTAGCTAAAGTATTAATTCTGTTTACAGGCTGCGAGCAAGTAATTTGAGATAGAGCTATTATTCCTTGTCTGATGTCAGTAGGCATAAACCATCACGTCATCACAGCATTATAGAAACTTGTCGAATACTTAGATTAATAACTCTAGTAGTAATATTTTAGTCAAGAGTCAGAGACAATCGTCACCACAATCATTACCAAGTAGTGCGATTTAAAGTATTGCTGCGTAATCTGATTTGCATGTGTAATGTGCACTCATATAAATTAGTAACATTTTCTGAAGTCTTAACAATCGAAGTGACCAATGACAAGTCTGACAAGTGCGCACTGAATAATTTATTTAACTCTTATTGATTGGGTTCAATTGTATTTATGCTTGAATTAGTATCGTGAGTCAATACTGAAATTTTCTTAAGCAATTTTCTGCCTTGTCTGTGTATATTTTTTTACTTCAGAAATAGTTGTTATTTTGTGTTGTAAGGTTGGTGTTTGTAGTTGTAAGGGATATAAGTGAATTTCGTAAAGATAAAATGTGCCCGTTTGTCTCTGTCAACAATTGCTAGTGTTTTTGATACGTAGCATCACTAATGTGGGTTTTGCGTGTTGTTTTACTTGCAGTTGTTACTGGACCAGTTTGAATCAAGTCAAATGTAATTTTCCCATGACCTTTGTGAGAGCGTGAGAGAGGATTTAATCTAAAAAAGGACATCAAGGATTTCCAAAAAGTTGGTGTTGGAAGACCAGGATAGGTTTTACTATTTGATGTGGATATAGGAGTTTCCGAAGAGGAAAGTGAAAGCAAAAGGAAAGAAAGTGATGAGTGTTGATTCATTGGAAATCTTTTGAGAAGAAACGAAGGTATGTTTTTAGAGTTTAAGAGTGTGAAGTGAAGTTTAATCGATTTGACATTTGTGTGAAGTTTCGTTATTTTAATGGTCATTATTTACTTTGTGTAGTCCAACAGATTAGAAGATCGAAGATTTGGAATGGGCAGAAGAGACGGCCTTAAAATGAAGCTAATTTACCCCGTGCTTCTTATTGCTTGTTACATTTCAAGTTTACTTGGGAGTGTTGGGGCTGTGTGTCCAACAGGCTGCACTTGTGACGACGAAAACTTGCATGTGAACTGTGTGGATGCGAATCTGGATATAGTGCCCATAACTCTGAACCCATCTGTACAGCGACTCATCTTGAAGAACAACCGAATTCGTAGTGTGGACACTGGATTCACTTTCTATCATGAGTTGATCCACGTGGACTTGAGTCATAATCATTTGGTTCGTGTTCAGAATGGAAGTTTCACATCTCAAACGAAACTCGTCCAGTTGCATCTGAATTCAAATAAGATTTCTCAACTGAGCAATAAAACATTCGGAGGACCACAAAATATAATGAACTCGCTTGCCGTGTTGAATCTCAGAGATAATTTGTTGGAAAATATTGAGCCTGGAGTATTCACGTACACAAGGAGCCTAGAGGAACTTGACCTCGGGCAGAACTCTATCAAAGAGTTGAACACAAGTGCTTTTGCAGGATTGTCCAACTTGAGGATTTTAAAAATTGACAATAATGAGTTGACAAAAGTGCCCGGAGTATTTTCCCTCAGAACTTTGACTCAACCAAACAATAATGGTCATAGCGGTAATAGTGGAAATTTCAATAATAATTACAACATGGTGCCTCACTTGGCGGAACTATTTATGGGGACGAACCGCTTTGAAAAAAATCTCTAATGATGCTTTTTCAGCAGCCAAAAACTTGGTCACTCTTGACTTGAGAAGCTGTAGCATTTCTACTATTGAGCAATATGCTTTTCGCGGATTGGGATTCTTGAGGAAACTTATATTAACAGACAATAACTTAAAGAATATTCCTACACTCAGCTTCCCACCCTTGGTTCAAATGGAAGTTTTAAAAATCGGGAGAAATCCTTTCGGTCAGATTGCTAATAATGCTTTTCATGGAATGAAAAGTCTCAAGAATTTAGAAATAAGTGGAGCGCCTGAGCTTATACATGTCGACAAGGACGCCTTTGCCTATAATTTGGACTTGGAAACTATCGAAATCTTCAGCTCGAAAAAGTTGACAGTTTTACCATCCAGGCTATTCAAGTCCTTGAGTGGCCTCCGAAATCTCATTTTAAAAGTAAGCCAAAGAAATATTTACACAGTTTCTTATAGACTAAGCTCTTTTATCTCTATAAGTGGCTATTGTTATCAATAACTCACATGTACTAGCTAGGTAATAGGACTATTGTTAACATAGTACATGGTTTGTGTAAATTCCATTGCATGAGAATTTATCTTCACTTCCTTTTCTTATAAATCTAACATTACTATAAAACCAAAAACATGCGTCCACGCAATTTGACTTTCACTCTTGTGGCATGTCTATGTACAACGATTAAAACAGGATTTATCACATTTTTAATTGTTACTTTTCTTCTAAACGTTCTTTTTTATCCTGCTATTACTTTCCTTAAAATGGTTTTTTCTTACCCTACAATTATTATTTATGAATTTTTTGACATTCAACTACATGTAATGCTTGAGAAACTACCGCTAAATCAATATTGGACTGGGATTTGTGATAATTGTTGGTCTACACTGTTATCGTTTAGTAGAATGTAATCCCAATATAAAGAAAGTCAAATATATTGCCCTGTACGTGACAGTAAGTTTCCGGCGGAAGACTTACCAAAGCCAGAACCGCCAAAAGTAAGCATGTTACGAACGGACACACAAAATCTCTGTTTATTCAATGTCCACTAGACTATATGTACGCAATAAAATGAACATTACACGCCAACAGCGAGGTTGCGGCAAATCATTGCAAAACA
The DNA here is from genome assembly GCA_019776445.1 of Tomocerus maximus. Classification (NCBI taxonomy): domain Eukaryota; kingdom Metazoa; phylum Arthropoda; class Collembola; order Entomobryomorpha; family Tomoceridae; genus Tomocerus; species Tomocerus maximus. Next base: position 22,263 of record JABASH010001097.1, read on the forward strand.
AATATTTGTCCTCCAAAATTCCAAAGCAATGGTTCTGTTATATTATAGTGAAATATTTAGCGAATCCTATCATTGACTGACTATTATTGTAGTACATGTAGCTAAACTAAGTAAATAAATAACCGAATCAACTGTAAGATCGGAAGTTCGAAATGCTAAACTGTACAGCTAAGCAAACATTTTGGACAGCTAAAACTCATGACATGAACCACAAAAGTAAATGTGTCACCCTTATCTTATATTACATCTTTTGGCACTCTAGCAGAATATCATAATGGTACCTAATCAAAGGATAACTACGTGAATGTTTTTACTATTTAAGCTATCAATTTCCTGTCTCTGTTTGCAATCTCATTGGAAATGTATTACCTGTGTCACTCTGTGTATGACAAGAAAGCTAACAACATTTCGTAGCTCTAATCTAAACTTTCTTTTACTTTCCGTGTTTCTTCAGTTGTTTATTGAAAATAAGTCATGTTAAGGTACTTGTGGTGGTAAAATGCTCCGTTGACACTATGTTCCTGTTAACTTTGATAAAGTAGAGAATCTTTCATACTGTTCATCAACAAGTGATTTTGGTAATATTGTATTCTGTTTGCATTAGCTACTACTATAAACTAGTCTACGGATATACCATAAATTGATGAAAAAGATACATTAAGTAGACCATTTCTCTCGTGGTTCTTGCTCAAGTAACTAAAAGATGTATTTCGTACGGAAACATATTTTTCTTCTCTGTGGCTTGAGTACTCTTTTGACAAATTGACATGGTTTGCATTGTGATCTTACAGGCTCCTTTTTGTAGAATTTCTGAAAGCTGAGAGCCATGACTGTGACAAATTGTTTACACTGAGTATCTTCAACCACAACTTGTACATGTTATAAAAGAATGTAAAGATCAAGGGACATAATACAAAATACTATTAAGGATTAGTGAATTAAAAACGTTGGAAGAAAAAAAATGATAAAAGATAAAAAAGTTCAAATTGGACCTTGACGAATAATATAATTATGAAAAATAATACCCGCGTACTTGTACTTGTCAACTGTATATAGTGAATGATGATTTGCAAGACTATTTAGAGTGTGTCTCTGCAAGAGAGCAACTCTAGTAAATATATTATTTGAATTGTACAAGATCATGAATTCATAAAAGTGTTAGATTTTTAAGTTTCAATTTGAATTACTTATTGATGACTATTGCGGACAAACACACTAAGTATTTATTTTTACAGATTTAGTTATTTGCTATATTATGAAAATTAGATTATGAATGCGCAAGTAGGTTAGGTTTTATTAAGGATATGCAAATTTGGGGGTGAATGAAATCCCATTGTCATTAATATACAAATGGAAACGTTGGAAGTTGAGTCTGAAGAAATCTTCTGTTACTTGTTTTTAGGTAGTACTAGAGATACCAAGGTGTAGGATGGGAATTGCAAATTACATTTTAATTTATCAATGTTTATAAAAGTGGTGATATAATATTCTGTTCCCTTCTGATTGTAGGAAAACGCATTGGTGAGTCTACCAGAAGACCTCGTAAGTTGGGGAAGTCTTCGTACGCTACGAGTGGAAGGGAATCCATTCCGATGTGTGTGCGAGCTTTTCTGGCTCCGCGACCTTTTGGAAGAGAAATTCAAAAACGCATCTTCATTTGTACTATGTGCGGAGCCTCAGGAACTACGCGACCGGAAGCTAATCTCTCTGTCCAGTAAAGACCTGAACTGCTATTTGCAAACGCCGATTCAGAAGACGATTTTGGGTATTTCCGTAGCAGTGGCGGTTGTCTTTCTTGCAGTGATTTTCTTTTTGTTGTATCGCTACCACGATCGGATAAAGAACACCTGCAAGCGAGGATTCCGGCGTCCGTCCCGGAGGAAGAACCGCAGTTCCGTAATCGCCTCTTCAGGAAAAGAACTGGACACAGCGACGAAAACGTCGTTCCTTAGTCAGAGTCCGTATCCTTTTTCGGACGAAGAGTTTCAAATCCGTGCATCTCTGATGAGTGCAAGTCCCGGTCCTGGAAACGGTGGCGGCGGAAACTTTTATAATTCGTCGACTGGAGGAAAGCATTCCATGAACCCGATGTCTATGAATAGTTTACAGTACCTTCATCACCAGAATAGTAATAGTCTGTCGCACCCACACCAACATCATCACCCGCATTCCCACACCGGGAATAATTACGGACCGCCTAATTACAGTAATGAATATGATGCCCCTATTAACGCAGTGAACTATCCTCAGTATGTTCACAATAGTCATCAGCAACAGCAGCAGCTCGACCACAATCTCCCTATTCATTATCCTCTCCATTCACATCCCATGCTGCCTGTTAAACCAATTCCTATTACGGAGCTGTAGCAGTTAAGGTACTAAAGTAGCTTAGATATAGAAAAATTCTTATTTAGATTTACTATTTAATACAATACTGTTATTCATTATATATTATAGTCCAAGATTTCTGTGTATATTATGTACTGTAGATATTATACTGTTAGATCCTAGAGTGTTGACAGCAATGCGGTTCATAATGTCGTGTAAGTAACAGACTTGTATAATCTAGACAGTAGGGGATATGAATTATTTAAATTTTTCAAGGCCTCCCATCAAAAAACTTACTACGTAATACCAAAACTGATGATGTCATGACTAAAGACACTACTAATATAGTAATTAGTAACTTTTGTATTTTACGATACGTACACGAAGATGTTGGAATAAGCATCGAATCGATATAACTACCTAGTATACTTTAAAGACACAATATTATTCCATATTACGTACATAAACTATAGATACTTATATTAGGAACGCATTATATAACTTTGACACACGTAGCTATCTCTATCTACTCTACTCATCGGTAAATGTAGGAATCTATTGTTACTGAAATCTTGTAGTTCGTATTCTCTAATATTTTCAACCAGTGGAATATTCTTATTGTGAAATAGAGTTTGACTTGTCTTGACTCGTTAGCCTAACAAAGTCAACGAAATTTTCACAACTAGTTTAGCATTATTATGTAACATTTAACAGAAGTTCGACAACCCTGGGAGCTAATTAGCAAATTCAATTACGTATCTTGACTTACGAAATATTTGTATATACTTACCTGCACCCAATTAAGACTCTTTTGTACCCTTAAGACATTCATTAGCTTTAGCTAGCAGATCAATGTACTTTATTTATTGTATTAACTTAATTATTCTATGTTATGTGATATAGCTTTTGATTCCAGAGATAATTATTCGGTTAGAGCCATCTCATCTTGTCTCGTTAATCAACACACTGTGTGTGATAGCTCGAGGAGATCCATCATTTTGCAGTATTTGTTAATCCACACGTCCAAGAACAGCCTAGTAGTAATGAGTGTAAGTCAAATACTGCAGATGGATGTGGATCTCTCGCCAAAACGGCCTAAGTAAATCAAAAGCGAGAAGCAGATGAATAGTTTGATTAACAATGAGACTTGATTCAATTCAATTAATTCGTTTGAGTTACCATCTCGGCAGTCTATGTAGCATGTATCATTTCAGCTCAGCAGAGCAGGCTAATTAAGTAATTTACTATTAAATCTTTAATCAGCAGCTCCAGCCAGAACTCATTTGCGCTGTGCTCTATTAACATGCTTGAATTAATAGAAATCTCGGCTATGTTACTTATTCCTCCAAGCACATGTTTACCTTCCGTTCAATGCACATGTTTGAATTGACTTTCATGATTATCATCGTGATCATGACTCTCATGTGTGACTTTCATTAAAATTAAGTTCCAATATAGCAAAATTTTTCTTTCATATGTAAATCAAATCCCTTGCTTACTATGACTATGACAATCCTGGTACTTTGAAGTAATATAATAATTTTTTTCTGAGTATTAAAATTACTAAAATATGATTGGTACACTATAACTCGTTCCGAGAGTGTTTTTGCAACAAAATTGCTACATTAAAAGGGAGATTGTCTTTCGAGCTATCAGCAGATGTGTAAATTTATTTTATGAATAGTCTAAAGAGTTATGCTTGGTAATCTGTAATATGAATATTTATTTGCTTATTTGCTGCAATGTATATGAAATGACCCAAATGAAAGTACCCGATGATAAATAGAACGCAATTCAGAGAGATCATAAAGTAGGTTTTATCCTCTGAGTACCTAATAGAAGGGACGTGAAAGGTTTATGTACATCCATTCGTATTTATGTAGTCAAAACAATTAAAAGAGGTAAACTGAGTTCTCTCTGTACTAATAGACATTAGTAACTGGATGGGAAGATAATATTTAATTTGTTTCTGTATTTTGTTCTACTTTTCCTGTTTGGATTTTGTTACGGTTGTTTGGGAAAGTGATGTAGGGATAGGATAGGAAAAGCGATGAGGTTGACTTAGAGTCTAAGTAAACTGTTGTGGACTGGAGGCTTTGTGATTGCTAATTGAAATTTGGCTGATGATGATTTATTTGTGAAGTGCAGTTGACTTGTGTGACTGTTATAGAGCGAGAGAGTAGTAGTAGTTCATTTGTGTCGTAGTATTCGAATAATATAAATTAGAATAAAATAGTAGGGAGGCAGGAGTCATAATTAATTCTCTGTGGCAATAATTCACTTAGTATGGATAACAAACCTAAACAGGGCTTTTGTAACTGAAAGATAGTAATGGTTTATTAGGTTTGAGGAGGAAAAAACAAGGATGTGGCTGTGGCCAATAATATTCTGTTGTGAAATATCGTAGTGAAGGGAATGTTGACTTTGTTTCACATCAATGCATACATGTTAAATTATTATTTATAGTAGTATCTGTCGGACACAGTTAGAGTAAAAGTAAAAGTTAAGGAGAGACAGGACCGGGCGGATGAAAATGAAATGAATACATAAATTAACGTTGCAGTATGCATTAAATTACATTAGAATGATATCTTTGGCTACTGCACTGTTTTGTTAGCCATAGATATACATTAGGAGACAATACGTTGTCTGTCTAGTGTAACTGAATAGGATCATTTTATCAGAGCTAGCTGTTGGTTCACCAGTTCCAACTAGATGAGACAACTGTATTTCATCTCTTTGTTATTCTCAATTCGTTTCTAAATGGAAGACTATGCAAGGAAATCCAGCCAAGTCAACTTTCACCTCTTTATACAGATTTACTGACAGGCCAGGACTTTCCATAACCAGCTCTCCCAGTCCCTTCATTTTCGTCACATAATATTTACCACTTAACCAAAATCCTACATAGGAACCTACGGAAATTACATCAGATATAGTGAGCAACCTACACAGATTTGTGGCTCTGAGTATATCCAGGCCACACCAGGGAAAGTAAATTCTAACCAAAGCAACTCAGACGAAACTAAAGCAAAACCAGCCGCGTGGCATGTGTTTCCTTATCATCCTCTTATATTATATGTATGCTAGTTTCTCTACTGTTGTGTTTCGAATGGTTTAAGCCACTATATTACGTGTAAGTAGGTGAGGTACATGTGAATGCAATATGAGTTGCTGTGCTTGCATGCAGAGATGCTGATTTCATATTAGAGATCCACTGCTCATCTTGACTTCACTGCAGAGCTCATCAATCATTTTTCTCTCTCCCCTTGGACTTCTCATAAGACTGATTTGCTCAACATACGTAAATCTTCTATCGTCGACTCAGCATTATTTTATGTAGACGTCAATTTGGAAACAAATCTAATGTAGTCGATCTACCTTATTTTTTACAGGAATTCGTTGAACAAAACAAGTTTAGCATTTAAATAATGGATACTTGCCCAATAGGGAAATAGTATTTGGCTCTTTTTTCATTTTTTAATTGCAACTATAAATATCTGCCTGCATATCACCCAAACTTTTAATTGTGTCGATGGGACAGCTAGCGATAGTACATAATAAGTAGTAACAATAATGTTATAGCTAGTTACATCAGGTCATGCATTTTTTTCTCTTTTTAATTCATAGAACAGATATTGCTAGATTAATTGATTTGAACTCTGAACTGCGATGGCTCTAATTGAAGTTGGATAGGACTTTAAAAATGTCTTATTTTTACTGGAAAGGGTATCTTTATTAGTTGAATGTTACATGTACAAATTTTAAACTGGATAAGCGAGTATTAAAATGTTTCGTTGGTTCAATTTCTGTCTGCTATGTTAAATAATGTGAAAAATAATGTGTCATAATAGCAAATAAGGTTGCGTAATATACAGCTTTATTAATAGACTACTAGATAATAATACAGTATAGAATTACGCAATTAAGTTGGTAATTTTTTCCATGTTCTCAAATATATTGCAATTTTTTGACTGCTGGTGATTATATTATACTTATTCAGTAGAATATCTTAAATATTATGTAAATTGAATATTTATGAGGAATATTCTCAAGTGTTTGGTATGTGAGGAACTGAACGTGCATTGATATCTTGAATCTAAAAGCAATATTGTACTACTAAAAAATAGATTAAGGTCCTTGATAAACTTCACATACGACTGTGTACGTATTATATTCTATGGTACCAATTATGAATCACAAACGAAAGTTAATTAGACATTAAGAATTGTAATTAATTGTACTAAGTGTTTATAATGTTAGCGAAATGTGTTTTGTAATACAGGGGGAGTAGAAGTGATGGACTAAAAAACTAGGTCGCTCGGTACAATTACTACATGTACTGATACAAAATTCTTTTCAGCTCAAGATAATTAGTTGATTGTTTTGTTATTTAACATTTTGTTTCCTCTGTTGAATATTCCTATTATAGTAATAGTTATTCTTGTTAGTATTCTATAAATGTTTGAAGTGTTTGATTTTGCTAATTATAATTCTCATTTTTAAAAGAATTTCTTTATTTATATGGTCACTGTTTTCATTTTCAAATTATTTATAAAATTGTATGCGTTGAGTGTAATGTTTTTTTGAACTTAGAAATGATTTGGTAATTGAATAGGACATATTACATATATGAAGAGAAATCGAAAGAAATGAAATTATTTCTCTAGTCAGTGAGACCTTACGGTTTATTAATCATTTGTGTATGTAAGTTTTGAATTTTGAAAGATATGAGTTATGTAAATGGATACGACATTATTACGGTGAAATTAAGAGAGAATAGTCGTATATGAGGAAACAAGAAGGGTAGCTGTGAAATATAATTGTACATTAATTAAAGGAGAAGTACTAGTGATACACGTATATCTATCTACTATAAATATAAATTCTAACAATTCTTACTTAGTTTAGTTGTGTTACTTACTATTAC